>RHLR01000804.1:0-13460 GCA_009806335.1 Davidsoniella australis
ATACAGACATGGCACAGCCGTATGGGAATTTTCCAGAACAATAATTTGCAATACTACATAGTAGACGATCGCACTTATGCCGTTCTAACACGAGTCTATGCCCCCTCGTCGGTTTTTCAAAGCTCACAAAGTAACCCATAGCCTAATCCTTCTAGCCCCCCCCCCTGCTGATACAGCAAGGCAAACAGATGCCCCTGTTGTCTAGTCCGCCAACAAAGCTCTATTCCATGCCATAGTACAACTGGGGAACGCTTTGATCGCCTCTCTCGAAGTAGATAAGGCCGATGAATATATGTAAACTATATGTGGTAACTACACGTGAGCATAAATCCCAGCCAGCCTGGATATAGAGTTTATTCGTCCCTGTAAAAAAGAACAACATATACATATGTACAATGATCAACACGGTCAGGGACCTCTCCGCCATAGTGCGGAGATTTTTTCCTTGATTGATTACTACTGATCCTGAGCTTTGTTACAGTCCAAGATTGGTGCTGTTTCCGTCGATCCTACGACTATACAACGGCAGTTCCTGGCCATCCCTTGGGACGTATCGGGATTTCATGCTACTTATCTTGTTAACCATACGTTTGTTTTCAAGCCTAAAGACACTAGTTATAGTGCTAGGACTCAATTGTACAGAATACATCTTCATACGATCGGAATAGAGCCGTAACCACTTTCGGGGATTTTCTTCGAGTTCTTGGCTTGTATTGTTTGTGTATTTTGTCGTAACTTTTTGCTCTCCGCTGAAACTGAGACCATTTAAAGTGTTATATCAGAAAATGTCCTCTGATTCCTTCTTTCTAACAATGTCAAGGCTCTTGTTTTTATAGCCAAACTTGGCTCAGAACCAAATCTGAGCAATCCATGAAAACTGCACCACGGCCGACTTGGCGGTCCATGTCTTTTTTTTATTCTCCAAAAAAGAAGAAGAAATAAGACAAAGCTCCAAGGAAGAAAACAAGTTAACTACTGCCGGATTTGTATATATTTCTTGTCAACCTCAAGATTTTCTACATTCAAAGTGCGTGCTACGGTATCAAACCCCCCTTTGTTCTTGTCAATATATCTACGATCTTCTAAGTGATTAATTAACAGTCTCATAGCTTATATTAAAATTAAAAATTAAAAAATGTAGACAAACTAGCCTAAGTTAGACTATGTTTAACGTCCTTGGTATTTAGCACGGCTTTCTAATATGGCCTGATTCGTTATCTTGATAATCCGCCGCCTCCAATAAAAGCTTCATGAATCCAACAGACACATCTAAAAGCCAGTCATGATACAGCTTTGCCGTTGGGTAGAATGGGCATGTCACGTAATCAAAGTTCGGAGCGCCAAACTCCATACCGAGAGATAGAATCAACTTGCGAGACGGGTCTTCGTAGTGTAAGGAAGTGAAATAATCAATCGAACTTCCAGTTCCCGGGTACAAATCGACAATTTGTTCTGTTTCCCAGGCTCCCTCTACCAAATCTGGTGTCACGATGTTCATCTCGTCGGCCAGGCTGTTAGCTAGTGTCACTAGACTGGCATTGTTTGAAGCTGACATGTATTCCTTATAGATGCTATTCTCAGCACCTCGGATCCCATCCCACGAGGAGTTCATGAAGCTCATTGTCGGGTCTGTAGTCTGTATCTCGTTGCCTCCCCAAGAGTACATGATCAGATTGCCAAATGAATGGATGTCTAAGAAGTGGGAGAGCTGCGGATATTGATCTACTGTCCAGATAATGTTCTTCACTTCGGGCTCGGAGGTTGGTGCGCTGCCTTGATAAGTTTGGGAAGATGGATCTGTAGATGCCGGTGCGTATCCTGGTGCAAAGTACTTCGTCATGTTCCACATGTAGTCGTAGTTTCGGTTCAAATCAACGCCAATGGACTCATCGACGCCGTTAGTCGCGTCCTGAGGGTTGCGGTTCTTGCGCCAGCACGAGCTAGTCTCTTGGTCGTACAGTGTCCCATCAGGGTTTGGCACCGGCAGTACGACAATGCCTACGCCGAGGGCTTTCTTCACATCTTCTTTACTGTATGTGACTTTGCCGTAGTTTAGACCGGTGTTACGCTTGTTTGCCCACAGAAGATCGCTCAGGAACCATATTACGTTGTCGGTGGCAGCTCGTTCACGAGCATGAACCTGGGTCAGAAGCAGCATCTTATAGTTCTGAGGCAGATCAGCGCCGTGTAGAGGCGGGATGCGGAACCCGTGAACAGTGCGGTTTTCGTAAGTCTTGTGTGGTGTATCGAATAAGATGGCGCCAAAGTATCTCTTAAAGGCCTTGGTTGCCGAGTACATTTCTTCGACACTCATAACACTTTGGAAGGTGTGTGAGACGTTGCCATTGGCGCTGAGTCCCTTAGGTGCCACAAGCCCGCCTTGGAAACGATCAGTTGATGAAATATTCAAAAGATTGGCTTTGGCCGTGTCGTCAGTAGTGTCAGTGTCACGGCGTAGTTTCTCATATTGAAGCTGGGCTGCCGTGGCATCAAAAACGCAGGCTGCTGATATAGAAGCCATGGAAGAGATAACTATAAGTGTTTTTAGTTTCATGATGGGCAAAGATTAAGTAGATATAGTAGTCCAGTGTGTTGCAGAGGAGAGGAATCTGTGTAGTAGTTGTGTTGAACTGGACAACTTCACCATGCAATACAGTCCACAAGAGTGAACGACCAGAGCCTTTTATATACGATTATATCACATCATCGCTCATGCCTTTCATGATACTTGATAGTGGCTAGAGACAATGCGGGCACGGTACCTTGCAGCGCTATAGGGTACGTTACTTTACTATATCACTGGCATGCTACATTCCTATTAGTCTTGATCCGTGGCTAGCTTCCGTCTCCTTTGTGAAGCGTTGGTCTAGATACGGCTTATCATATATCACATGTAGTGGACACCACTAGGGCTTTCCGGTCAGAATGGAAGTGTTCTATTTGAAATTACAGTGCTAATACTACGAAATATTGCCTCGCACAGCAGGCTAAAGTCGTGGAGTCTTTTTCTGTCGTGGCATGTATGTTAGTTCTGGAAACGAGAAGAAGAAAGAAAAAGTCTCCAGTCCAGTCGCTTCGCTTCGTATTGTCTTCGAAACAACAATACTAAAGCTAATCGCGCTTCGCGTTAGTTCCCATTATAGCTATCCACAGGGAACTAACGAGAATATAAGGGTTTATTATTTTATTTTATTTTTCTGACATACAACATCTATTACTTACTTATTCCTCGTTCATCATGTCTATGCCGGCTATCATGGACGTTCGCTTCGAGTCTGGTGAAGAAGCTCGTAGAAGTCTAATAGAGGCTGTGCGTATCGTATCGATGGCTTCGCTCTTACTTGCTATACAATTTCCAACGCAAAGCGACACATCTTCCGGTGTATTAAAGCCAAAAATATACTGCTTCGACAGTGCAAACTCCAAAAAGCGTGTTGGACGCAAACCACCAATTGCAGATACAAGGTCGCGCTTCGTTGGCGTGATTCCCCTAATATCTAGCAATTTGATGTTCATGGCGTTGACTCTCTTCTTCACAGCCATGCCATAGCTGGCGCTGGAGCATACCCTAAATATCGGCCTATAACTACCAAGTTCTAGATTCCCGAAATCATCGCCATGCCTTGCCTAGGGGGAAACTTTCCATTAGTCCGTAGGTCTTTCTTTCCATAGGACATGTGAGGTGCCAGCCAATTTCCGCCGACACCATTGGTCGAACTTTCGAAATTTTATTGGCTGAAAACAGTGAGATTTTATTGGCCGAATTGATGGGCCCCAATTTTGCACTTGTCGAGTGAAAATGCAGCATTTTAGCTCAGCTTCTAAGTTTATACAAGTTAACTATGATAGTCATTCATGTTCCTTATAATGCCTATCTTTTGAACTTTACTGCCCAGTGAAAAAAGGACTGTTCTGAAGAAAGGCAATTAGCCAACCTTGTAAGGAACATGACTATAATAGTCACTTATTCATCAGAGAAAAAAAAAGATATATGACTCAAGACTTTATGCAGGTTACATTACACTATAGCATTAAAGACATAGGAAATGGTATTAGTATTCGCGTATAATTAATGCAATAGCACTAGATCAAAAACCAAGAAGAGAAAAGAGTAAAAGATATTAACAGAAAGCTAACTCTTGAGTCTATTAAAGTAAGGGTTTTACTACATAGTTAGGGTTCAAACTTTTAACGATAATGAGCATCAACATCAACAGAAATATTTACCAAATAGATAGAATTTAGTGATTATCAAATACTATACTATTCGAAACCTAATGCTTTAAATCTACGAAGCATTGTAGCTTTCAGAAGAGAAAGATCAATATCTATAGATAACCCTAAGCATATTATCGACAAACATTTCACGTGACTGGAATATCATCCTTCAAATTTCATGGTGGGGCTGGGAATTTCTGCCCATCGATTGCTTGTAAACTTTTTTTCTTAGCTACTACTACTCGAGCAGTCTTTGTACTATTGCTTTGTTTGCGCCTTTCGCGACAACGCCATTAATCATCGATCAACAATCTGCTATCCAGTCAAGCCTAATTCATCCCGTATCGTATAATCCTCGACTCTATTTATAGATAGAAACAAAAACCCTCAAAGCGCCCACTATGTCACGAAAGCGCACGCACGCAACTATGGCGGTTGAAGCCAAAACCGAAGATGAAGCCGTCAACTCCAAAATCTGCGTCTTCAAGGAGCTTCTGTACGATACTATGCAAGCCAACGGAACAGAAGAGCGTCTTTACACCCAGCAAGATCTTCAAGATCTCAAGGCTCTTCCCGACACCAATCTTCTTACTCTCGTGCAGGTCGTCCAAGAGCTTGTTGACGATAAGCTCTTGGTGTCCTGCACACGAGATGGTGCACTTGCATGGAAGTGGCGCGATGCGCGGGAAGCCGAAAAGTATGTCATATATCTAGCCTTTCCCATATAAACTTATGAAATAGTCATACATGCTAACAACTTGAAAGGTACAAGCAGTGCTCTACTACCGAACAAAAGATGGTGTATCAGATGATTGACGACTATGGAGCTGACGGTGTTTGGTCTCAGACCGCCCAAAAGCGACTGGCAATGCATGAAAATGTATTCAAGCTTGCGATCAAGCAACTGTTAGCCAAGGGACTTATTGCGCATTTCAAGAGTGTCGAAAACCCAAACAAAAAGATGTACATCAAGGCTTCCATCCGACCCTCTGAAAAGGCTACTGGTGGCCCATGGTATACTGACCAATACCTGGACGAGGCTTTCATTGATGATCTTGAGCGTGTCATTTATGATTTAGTCCAAAAGAGCAGTGCATACCGGTCTCGAAGTAGCAGCGGTTCGACTCGTGCGCTACAGCCGAAGAAAGGCACCATCAAAGGTGTCAACCTGATAAGGCTGCTTCTACCACTACCATTTCTGCGCCACCACGGAAGCGTCCAGCTGATGAAATTAGCACTGGAGATGAAACCCCATCTGTACCGAAGCCACTAGTTGCAAATGAAACCTCCACACGAAAAGATCAGCTAATCCCATATCCGGCCGGCTACACAGGATACCCTACAGTTCGAGAGATCGCTCGTCTGATTTCACGGGTCCAGATCACCAACAATACCATCCTGAGCGAGGAAGATATTCAGAAATTGGTCGATGTGCTAGAATTTGATGGCCTCATTGAGCGAATCAAGGTTGGCAACCGCATCGGCTACCGTACGGTCCGTCCCGCTAAGCAGAGCCTTGATCCATGGGCTGTTCCTGCTGAGCCTGGTAAGATCGAAAAGGGTGCTCCGAAGCAGTATACTACTCCATTCAACGAAATGCCCTGTGGCCGCTGCCCAGTTTTCGATCTTTGTGAAGAGGGTGGTCCAGTTGCACCCAGTAACTGCGATTACTTTAAGAAGTGGCTAGGCCAAGAATAATAATGTTGCGAAGAAAAGTGTCATCGTAGCTTACTCTATTTATGGTCGTATCTGACTCACCACACCCTACCATTACTGTCTTGTGACACAATGTATCCTTACTATCAGCGAGCGTGCGCGATTCTTATACGAAAAGACACATTCTTTGCTACGAAGGCCAAAAGTTCACTTCAAATATTGGGGAATCTCACGATAGAACATTGAGAGTCTACCCAACGGAGCTTGAATCTCCTGTGTATCTACTTACGAATAGGCTGGATTTGTGACATCGAGATCTTGCCTTTTTTGCTTTCATTTTCATAGCGCTGGCGTTTGGGACATAAAGTTATGCTTTATGCTTTGATTTTTCATTTAAACTAGATAAATACTTATATCCATATTCAAAGATTAAATAGAGAAAGTTTAGAATAAGTCGCTGCCTTATGTTAGTTACCTGGGCAGCTTAAAGACTGCTTCGTGAAGTTGCATTTAGCATAGTTATTATGGTTATCCTATTGGTTAGATAATTTGCATTGTAGTTAACTATGTAAATAAGTTAATTTTACTAACATTTGCTGCAATAACTACGCTAGTTCATTATTAACGATTCCAATTTTTTTAATGATTAACCATAGACAAAATTAACTGCAGCTCCCTCTTAAAACCAAAGTTGTATTAAAGGGATCTGTTTCTACATACATAGTTGCTATCAATGATACAACGTGCAATGACATTCAATACTAATGTGTGCCAAATTAAATTTGTAGTATTATGAGCTGTCTAGAACAGAAAGATAACTAACTAGCAAGTTATACGTGAGATCTCACCTCTCTTCCTTGATACCTTGACAAAATCCCTTCGACCTCACTTACACGGCAACCGCCCTCTTTCTTGTTTTTCCTGTTTAGGAAACTACCTGACTAGAGTTGTGGCGGGGGCAGAACGAACCAACGCCACAGAATATTCTGCTAAAAATTAGACCCCGCTATCCCGTAGAAAAAAAAAAGAATTAAGGAGATCTTATCTACACGTGACTAGCATCCACACTTTTACAAATTTACGGTGCTTGTAGGGTTTTCGGGATTTTTGGCTCCGCACAAGAAATTTTCGTTACGACCGAATTTTGGGTAGTGAGATTAGTGACTGCAGAAACACTCCTCAACTCTCCTCCTCCTCCTCGACCTCGGTTTTGCTCTACTCAACCAAACGCTGTCGTTTACCTATTTTTCAGTTACGACACCATAATCAGACACAATGGCCAAGCTTTCGTAAGTTTGTCGCGTCAATTTTATATATATTTTCTCTCTCAATCTCGCTCTCGGTATCGGTACTACGGTCTTCGAAAAAAAAAAAACCACAAAAACATCAAGAAACAAATCGCAGCAAAATAAAAAATGAAAATAATTTCGAAAATTACGCATCAATTAGTGTTGGAATATTCATATCGATATACTTGATTTGGGTGCTTCACTATCAGCATGGCACGACGTATGATACGGGATACTGGGTCAAACACGGACCTAAGTAATGATTCTTCGCCTATAATCTACTAGATCTTTTCCATTCTCCGGATATGTCGAAGCCGAAACCCGTATCATGATATTTAGAAGGGAACGCTGAACCGGAAAATTCCCGTGTTCAACCAAATCAAATCTATTCAGCGATACACCGAAACCACACCGACTTCTGACACAATGTTCTCGATTTTATATACTTCGAAAGACCGTATTACCGAGACCAGCAGAGCGAAAGAGAAATTATTAAAATCGGCTCTGGATATCCGCTAACATGATTATAGGCGTGGTGCCCCCGGTGGCAAGCTCAAGATGACCCTCGGTCTCCCTGTGTACGAACCCTCCGATCCATGAACCCTCGAAACATATTCAATTGTTTCACGCGAACCATTCTATAGAGTATGGTCGATCGTTTATCAATATATGCCCTCGAGACACGCCAAAACTGTCTTAGAACTACTCGAACTAACATCATACTTAGCGGTGCCGTCATGAACTGCGCTGACAACTCAGGTGCTCGCAACCTGTACATCATTGCCGTCAAGGGTATTGGTGCTCGTCTGAACAGATTACCCGCTGGTGGTGTCGGTGACATGGTCATGGCCACTGTCAAGAAGGGTAAGCCTGAGCTGCGTAAGAAGGTGCACCCCGCTGTCATCGTTCGCCAGAGCAAGCCCTGGAAGCGTTTCGACGGTGTCTTCCTGTACTTCGAGGACAACGCCGGTGTCGTAAGTGAACCCCTCTATTCTCAAAACTTAAATTGTTTGACTGGTACTTTGATACTAACGAAAACATACAGATTGTCAACCCCAAGGGTGAGATGAAGGGCTCCGCCATCACTGGTCCCGTCGGTAAGGAGGCTGCTGAGCTGTGGCCCCGTATTGCCAGCAACGCTGGTGTCGTCATGTAAAGAAATCAAAAAGCAAAACAGAAATCTTTTTACGCAACTACCGCACATTACGTCATATCTCCTTTTTTTCATTTTTTATTTCTACATGCGCTTTTGATCTTTCTATTCTACTTTTTTCATGCTTGAAATTTTGAGAAAGATGATTATGGGACTTTTGGTTTTTTCTTGCCGGGAAAAAGGCATCTTCTTCACAACTGTCGAATTTCATCACGAAGACAGAAACACATATTTTTCAATAGGAAAAAAAGGCGCTGGTTGATTTCTTTTAACTGTCAAGACAAAAATAGTTTCAAAAAAATGTTCAGGCGCTTCTTTGTTAATATGATGAAGAGGAAACTAGAAAGGAAGCATATTGGCGGTATAAAAAAGAAGGAAGTAAAAAATTAAGGATATGAGAAGGTGAAAGAGGACATACGATGAAACATGAAATTTTGAATTACTACGGCTTGAACGAACTTCCTATGGGGATATTTGGCTAAGGAAGATACAGAATCGCATATGTAGTAACTCTGCTGGTGTTCAGGCTGTAGAGGTTGCATGGCTGTGAGTAGAAATAAAAAATTGAAAATAATCACGCTCAAGTGCTAATATTGAAGTGAGCTTTGTACATGAAGTATTTTTTGTCGGTAAGACAGCTTTTTCGACTAGTTTAGTCATGCATATACAGATATCATCATGTAAGGTCAGAATTAAGAAGGATAGGAATCAGGAGACTCTTTATTTGGTAAAATGAAGTTCGGGGGGTATGAAGGGTAGATTTAGAATTAACTAGAAGAAAAAACAACAACATAGAGTTCTTTAAGCGTTAGAGGAAAATACAAGAAGAAGAAAAAGGAGCAAGAAATCGCCAGGCCAATAAACAGGCAAAAAAAGAAGAAAATAATAATGTATGATGAAATGTCAAAAATGAGAAAATTGGGAAAAGCAAAAAAAAAATCAAACTCCGAATTTTTTATAAGACATGAATTATAAGATAAAGAATGGTTCTTCAATTTTTAAGGTAGCGAGGGAGGTATAAACATGAAAGTGATGATAGGGATGGTTCTATAAATAGAGATTTGAAGGAGCCACCAAGAGATGTGGAGTCGAAGACAGCAATGGACTGATGATATCCAGATTACTGAGGGATATACGGAGTTATGTTCAGAGGACTCATCTGCTGCTGTCTATCCTCGCCCTGCATCATGCCTTGAGGTGGTGGCATTACTTGACCGCCCTGTTGCATAGAACCGTAGCCATTAGGCGGCTGTGTCAAGAAAATGCCGTGCTGATGTTGAACATGAGGCATGGGCAAGGGAATTTGCGAGTGGGAGTGCAGAGGATGGGGGCCGTGATTGCTATGCTGATGCTGTGGCTGGTGATGTTGGTGCGGGTGTTGATGAGAATGGTGAGGCTGCTGCTGCATGTGTTGTGGCGGACCGTGGCGGATGAAGCCATCGTCGCCAGATCCCATCGGGTTCATGTGGTGTGATGGGCCTGAAGGCGTAGTAGGCGAGATATCGGTAGATTCACGATCGTGCTTCTTGCGAGCCAATGTGGCCTTGCGTTTATCGACGGCGCCCTGCATAGAGCCTGACTTCCAGCGGTCTTTGAAATAGGTTAGCTTCAGGTATATCAACAGATCGAGAGGATAGTGTACTTACTTTTCATCGAATGTGACATCTTCTCAGACTTGGTCATCTGGGCATACTCTTTGCTTCCCATGACGACATTATCGAGGTTGATAGGCTTTTGACTCGACTTGACCACCTTAATGCGTACATGGCTGTCTGCGCCATCAGACTGGGAAGATCCAGCCGCACCCATGGCCATGCCTTGCGCCATGTCTTGGCCGTGCATGTGTGAAAGACTGTGTTGGTGCTGGATAAACTGCGGCTCCGGGGCATATTGCATGTAGCCATTGCCTTGCATGTGATGGCCACCATGATGCGGTGGTGGTGGTGGCATGCCTCCATGTGGCGGATAATGCGCAACGATTGTTGGCATGTGGCTAAGCGGCGGCTGCTTGTTGTCGTACATTGGCTGGGTTTGCATCTGCATGATATGTGGCGGCTGCTGATGAGGCTGATTCTGCAAGGACGGTTGTCCAGAGCCGATAGCATGCTGCATTTGGTGTTGATGCGATTGCTGCATTTGTAGCTGCATCGGTGGCTGAGGGATGTGAGGCGATGGGATTGGCGATTGCGATGTTGCCGAGTGCGGAGTGATTGTGCTTCTGCGGCCACCGCGGCCTCGGCCTCGGCTCGACGATCCGTCTCGCTTGGGTTTCTCTGCGGTATTTGAGTTCCACATGATCTGGCCGTTGTGGTTGGGCGGCACCGGCACGTCAGTGTAAACGACCGGCCCGGATGGAGGCCCAGATAGGCTATCGTTTGGCGTGTAAGATGGCGGGGTTGGTTGAACCGAGGTCACGGCACTTTGGCGCCGACTAGAAGCCGAAGATGCATTCTGACAAGGTGTTTGAGGACGTGAGGCGGCGTCCTTATCTTGCCGGCCCTTGCGGCCAGTGGCCCCGTTGGCTTTGACGGGCGTAGTAGCAGAGCCATGTACATTGTGCAATTTAGGAATCTTGAGACTCACTATGCGCTGCTGCTTAGTAGGCACATTCTCGGCATCGGAAACATCGCTACCAACGGCTTGTTTGCTTTCAGTATCGTCGTCTTTCATAGCATTCACAGACTCCCGATTCTTTCCAGCTTCTTCGGCCGCCTTGTCAGCAGCAATTTGCTTTTTGGTGCGACGTACCCGGCGCTTCCGAGGGGGGCCTTCTTCTTCCTCCTGTTGTTCAGGTTCAACAATCTTCTCCTGCTCCTTTTCCTTGTCCTTGTCCTTGTCCTTTGCTTTGCCCCCCTTCTTCTTAGTGCTCTTCTCGTTCTCGTCATTCGAGGAGGCTTCTTCGGGCTCAGGGGATTGAAGAGGCTCGACGTAATCAGGCTCTTCATGCTTGATGCGACGTCGTTTACGAGGATTGCTAATTGGTGTGGGATTAGGCTTTTCGCTAGGAGCAGGTGCTGGTGTCGGAGCTGGAGTTGATGCTGCTGACGGGGTAGGAGTTTCCTGGCGATCAAGAGGTGCCGATGTTGCATTGGAGTTGAATGAAGATGCTGCAGCAGCATCGTCATCGCCACGTCTGCCGCGGGTTGAGCGCTTAGAAGAACCTTGTAAAGCGGGAGTGGCGCTCCGGGAGGCAGCTTGAAGCGCAGGATCGAACAGCTCACGTGGTTTACGCATGCGCTTACCGGTGATGATGTTGGGATCGTGATGCTCGGCGCCTTTCGCAGTCTTACTTGGATCGTTGCGTAGGGAACGACGTACATCACTATAGTGAGGGGCAGCTTCATGTGGCTGCTCTAAAGGATCCTGTCGTCCAATCTTGCCTGCATGGGGATCGTGGCGGAAGAAGTAGACGCGGGCCATGATACGGTCCTGTATACGAACCTTGTTGATGTCTGATTCCTTTTCGGTCATTGGCTTTGTCGAGTATCCCTTGAGGAGGAACTCTTTGGGTGCCAGTAGCTTGTCGATATTGCCATCGTCGACAGCACGCCGCTGGGCATTCTCCCAGTCGTCTACCATGGCGGATGTTGCAACAAACTCGTTCTGGTATTGCACCAAGAGGTTATTGACTCTGTTGATAGAGTTGGCAAGCTCGTCATAGTCCATGTCTTCGTGGTTTTGCAGCGTGTTCATGATATCAGTGAGGTCTGTGAGCTTGCGGAAGGTGAAGAGCCGGGTGTCTGCAGCCTCCTCGACTTCATCTGAGCTGACAGCGCGGCTTGCATCTGCCTTCATCGTTTGCGAGGACAAGACCAGCTGCTGGGATGCTGCCTCGGCAATGGCATCTTCATCATCACCGTTGTCTCCATCACCTTCCGCCTCACCTTCATTATCGGCAGCATCATCTTCATCATCAGGCTCTGGAATACGGCTTTCAGGCTGCAGGGTAGCCTCGCCGTCAACATACGCCTCCCAGGTCGTGTAAGGGAGCTTGCGAAAAGAAGACGAGCGCGTTGACAAGTCAGAGCCGTTCAGTTGGCTATTTACTAGCGCAGAGGCCGAAGCCTCGCGCTGGCGCTGTTCCGCGTCAATTTCTGCCTTCTTACGGGCTGTGAGAAGCCCGTCTACAACACTAAGGGGTTGGAGGAGATTCTCGCTATGATCTCGACGTTGCGACTGGGTTGAAGCTCTAGTCTTTAAAGATTGAGAAGACTTCAAGTACCTGCTCTTGATGGAGCCGTCGATGTTGTGCAAAGTATCTATTATGGTGTTGGTTAGTCAGCTAGTAGCGATTTTTTTTGTAAATCCTTTTTTTTTTTGCTATGCTGTCGGTGCTTTGGGTTTATTTGGCTTTGATGAGACTGAAACAGATTTGTACAGGGTACCCAATAGAGACGGCCTATTCTAGGCCACAAACCCTGTTATTGTGGACAGGGATAGTATGGCAAAGTGTCGATGAGGGCCGAAAGGAAACGCGAATAAACGGCGGGCAGGGACACAAAAAGACAAAGGGTGTGCCAGGCAGGGCAGCAGGCCGCCTTAGTGTGATGGGATACTTAAAAAGGTTGATATCAAAGTAGTGAAGAGGAAATAGGTTGGTAGGCAAAAATAAGTACTATGGTAGGGTGACGTATATGTATAATGTATAATAGCACGACGCCGTAGACAACATATGATGGAGGTTTTTTTTCTTCTTTTTTTTTTTGTAACTTACCATGTACGGCGCTATGAACGCGTTCACCGGCATTAAGATATGGTTGAGACGTGTGATGGACCATTCTCTCGCCGTTACCAGGCTTGCCGATGACCAGAAGATCGGGCACTCGCTGGTGGTAGAGTATCGTATCTCGATACATCTTCGCCTGTTCTTTAGGCGTCCCTAGCGCGTTGCCAGTTGTCATGTCTCGTGGCAACACACTTGGAAGACGTCCGATGTTATAGGGGAGCCTGGAGTCTGATGTTTCGACAGTATGGGGCATTCTGAGCTCCTCGGCATCTGAGGCGTTCTCTTCATCTGATGACTCGTGGCGATTTGAGCCGTTGGCGTGAGCAGTCGCTTTGGTATATCGGCCATTAGCCTGAGCACCAGCACGCAGACGGGCTTGACTTTGGTCGTCATCCTCGCTGTCCTCGTCAGTATCGAC
>RHLR01000805.1:0-13423 GCA_009806335.1 Davidsoniella australis
AGATCAAATGACATTTATTACTAAAAAAGGTAAAGATATAGAGATTTTAAAATAATTTGTACTGCTATAAGTAAAGGAGCTCATAGAAATAATGATATTAAAGAATTGATTTTAAAATTATCTTATTACTATTACCTTTGCTTTACACTCTATCGCCACATTCCAACCTAGTCTTTACACCTTAAAATTGCCGAACCAACATTAATATATAGGCACAACTCTTAATCTTAAGGCTGCGGGTTCGACCCCCGCATTGGGCTCAATTCCCGATGCTCCAGTATCAACTGGATATTCGAACCTTACCATCTCGGGTTATCTTTTTTTTCTTTCAACTTTTATTTTTAATTTTGTGAATTTGGGGGTTGACACTTGGTTTCTCTCGCTTTCTGTGGCTTAAACTGTATGTATTCTACTATAAACTAGAATGAATATACCTCTGTATCTCATGAGTGAAGCTCCCGTATCAAGCATACAACTATATCAAGAAGAGTCAAAGTTTACTTCTCTTGAGACTTGGCCTGTGCCGCAAGAGATTCCCGGATCACGGTCCGGCGGCTCTTGCTCTCAGGATCAAAGTAAGGTCTCTCGCCCAGACTCACAGCCCGCGCTCCGCTTCTCTCACCGAGTCCCTGGAACAGATAATCCGGCGTAGCCGCATGGTATACCGAACGGTTATCCCAAATCGCCACATCGTTGACCTCCTTCCACTTATACCGCACCTGCAAATCATGGTTCCCAACAATCAACTGCACGAACCAATCGAGGAAGTGTCGCGACTCGTCTTCCGTCAAGCCGTTGATGCGCGCCACGTGTTGGCCGACTGCGAACACAGATCGCCATCCCGTTACGGGGTTCGTGCGGATCACGGGGTGCACAGCTTCGAGAAGCTCGCCGACGTTCTCAGGGCGCCGCGGGGTGCGCTGTAGATCTTGAAGTTGCCTGTCTTGGCTACACGGTTGAAGTTGGGCTGTGCGTATGTGGCGGTCAGCGTGTTGAGCCAGTCCTGCACAGGCTTGGAGATGCGATCGTATAGTTCATAGCCGGACGCCCATAGTGTGTCTAACGGATACTTGTTAGTTTTCTTCTACTGATGGGTAACATTGAATACGTAAAGGCGTACCTCCGCCAGTGATAGGCAGCTTAGTCAGTCTGAGCAGTGCATAATCACTTGGGATCGGCTCGAACGTGATATCAGAGTGCCATTGAGTACGCTGCGATTGCTTTCTGTTAAGGTTCAAGAAGCCATTGAGATACAACTGCTTCGCGCGCTCCGATGAGATGACGCTGATCTCATTGTCTTTGTCGTCGCCAACGGTCGAGTTGTGAACTGGGTGAATGTGCAACTTGGATGTCGCAGGCTTTCCACTTAGTTCACCTAAACGCTGAACCAACTGCTTCTGCAACTCGTTTGTCAGGTTGTCTTGCTTACGGAAGAACACAACACCACGCTGAGAGACTATAATTTTAGGTATCAAATCGTTAGCATCATGAAGATAATTGAAAAGATATATTTTGGGCTCACCTGTGATAGCTAGATCGCGTATCAGCTCGTCAGAATTATCCGCCGTGATTAGCTCAACGAGATCAACATTGACAAACTCACGACCGATGTGTGTCGTAACATCAAATGACGCGTACTTGTCCAAGGCACCGCTAAGTTTCAGAGGCTCTCTGTGGCCCGTAAGAACTTCGGGGAGTTTCTCCTCTTCCTCAAGAATAGTAGATAGCTCTTCAGCAGTGAACTGGACTGTCTTCTTGGCAGTCACCGAGGGACTAGTCTTGGTAGTGGCTGGCGCCAGCTGGCTAGGAGTACTATCAACAGCAGAGGGAGCCATGGTAAAATATGCCAATGGTATATCGAGGTATAGAACAAGGTGAGATTAATGGACTGTGTAGATTCAAGTTGAAGATGGAAATTCCGTTTCATTTTCATTTTCAGTCTTCTAATGGCATTTTACTTTTCTTTATATACTCTTTTGTACTATGAGGGTATACGTTGAATTGGTTAAATTACAACATTATGGTGTGATACAAATGTGATCTTGGGTAATATAAGCGCTGTATGACATAATCGCGGAGCTATGCAACCATTTGCCACAACAAGAATCCCATGCATATCGAGCATATTTCTTCGGCGCAAATAATACAGCCAAGCGAATTGCATAATAAAGACGACTGCCGAAAACGGGTACTTGGGTGGCTAGATATCCCTATATCGGCGTGAATGCCGACTCGGAGCTGCTTCGGCACAATTGAGTGTTATAACTATCGACTTGAAGCAAGTATATCTCATACTAATAGACGATATTCAAGGTACTGTCTTGTGATATAGTGCACAAGATATGGGATAAATGGTATGATTTTGGTGCAAAAAGAGTGAAAGATGATACATTCCTTCCCCTCAGATACGATATATATACATATATACCCAATATATTCATGAATGTAATGACATGTAGATAGCTACCAAAGAGATAAAGCTAAAAAGATAAATCGAGACTGATACTACGACCAAGTTGGCTACTTAGTGAATGCATTATCGGCGCACTGCGTTGGGGGACGAATGTGAATGCCATGTACGAACTCTCATCTGCGCACGCTGAAGCATGCTATCACGAGATGTGGTAGGAATCGTATGCACAATAGTTTCGTTCTCTAGCATACCAACTTCCTCAAGAGGATCCAACTTCTCTAGGTCATCTATCAACGCCGTTGGTAGATCGACATCAAAAACTGCATCAATATCAGCATGTGGCGAGAACCGACTAAATTCGAAGCTAAACGGCCACCACCATGCTGATGATTCTCCACGTCGACTACGAGGACGAGGGTTGAAGTACCGTCGTTCATAGAGGTGAATCAATACCAAGGTGGGCATATTGATGACTCGAATAAGAAAGACGTTAATTGAGTGAAAAAAGCGAGGAGTCACAAAAAACTTTAGTGGAAGTAAAGATATCAATGCGCCAATGTTGAACGGCGACGGATACATGAAGACCGAGTCACTTTTAACGCCCTGAAACGCGAGAACAGTGCGTCGGAACTGGATCTCGGCATCGGCATCAGCAATGATGTTCGAGAAAGAGTTTGTGAGGATAGCGACTAAGATCGTTAGGAACAAGATATTACCCAAGAAGGCAAAGGATATTGTTAGCAATGGACCAAAGACGAAGTGGAACTCGGTAGACTTTTCGATGCCCGTGGCATCTAGCCCAAACCAGATCCAAATCAGCCATTTAACCGTGGTGATGTAGCTTGGGTTATCCGTGGCTTCGTCGGAGTTGCTAGATTCCTTCAAAAGCCAGATGAGCGACATGGAGAACCCGGCAAAGCACCAGACAACCAAGAAGTTAAGACGAAAAAAGTCCTTGAGCATAGCATGCATAGAGATGAAGACAATATTGTCTGGCATGATGGTGAATGCTAGACGTGTCATCAAAATTGGAGCTGCCAAACATATGATATCAAGACCATAACTGTAGGTGCTCGGTAGTTCGAGAAAGTGATCCAATAGACGGGTCACACCATAACAAGCAAATATGAATGAGAAGGCTACATCTAGGAACGACCATAGTGATTGGGAATGAACTTCCCAGCCATGTTCGATGATGGCGGCAACAAACTCGATAATCCAACCTAGTGTATAGATGGAGAACAGGGGCTCAAAAACTTCCATCCAGGGCGAGTTGCGGTGAGCCATCGCTAAGAAATAGAGCACCGTCAGTGTAACAAACTGTATAAGCTCTATGACGTTGCGCGATCGTGGAACTTTGAGACGATAATGGTTCAAGACAGGTGCTTTCGATGGATCATATAAAGCGACAGGGTGATGCTTGTAGTGGTCGGGCAAGATATCCATGAAAGAGAGAGGCGTGAAAGTGACACGGCCCTCATAGATAGCGTTAACAACATGCACACAGGCACGTGATGCTAGAAATGATTTACTAGTTGTAAGAATGGCCAATTCTAGTGTAGTCAGCTTTCGCTCGTGACCACCACGATCTTGTACGGGCCATTGAGCCAAACGAGCTTCCCGGTGAATATCAGGTGGTGCAC
Organism: Davidsoniella australis; assembly: GCA_009806335.1. Lineage (NCBI taxonomy): Eukaryota > Fungi > Ascomycota > Sordariomycetes > Microascales > Ceratocystidaceae > Davidsoniella > Davidsoniella australis. The sequence goes on from RHLR01000805.1 coordinate 4,057, forward strand.
CCTGGAATGGGTCATAGCCGGCAACTAGAACGTTTGCCAGAAGCAGAAGACCTGGAAGCCCCGAGTTTTCTTCGTGGAATTTACGTAGCACACGAGTGGCAAGAATCTCACAAAGCGTGGCGCGAGCCAGCATTACAGATTGCTGGACATGACGTGAAGTTTGCGAACGCTGAAACTGCACTCGATTTGCTAATAAGCAGTATACTGCGGAAAGGATGGTCAGCACACGATCGTATAGAGTCGACATGGTTCACCATCTGCTTACCGAGAGAGAGATCTTGTGGATCATATAATCGATCAACAAGAGGCCGAACGATGAGTTTGTTAATGCGTGGACCACGCAGTTGTTCTGGCGTATAGGGATCCTCTGGTGTTTCTTGTTGTCAGCACTTTATTTTCTAGGGAAAAATGGGAATGGAACTCATTGAGCCACGAGATACTCACCTATAGCGGCAATAATAAGTCGTCGTACTCTATGTAACAATTGTGTTAGCGCGCATATGGAAATATAATTGACAAAAACGGACGCCACAATAGCACTAACGTCAATTATAGGAATCCACTTTGAACAACCTATTTCCACGTTGTGGATAGTGGCTTTTTAGCTAGCCTGAACAGGCGCCGACATAGTTGGCCAAGGAGCGTCACGTCATATCAAAATTATTAAACATAAAAAAGAAATAAAAAACATACCGGTGAATACCCACAAAGACCGCCATTTTCTTGCCGTTAGTTCGTCGACTAATCTCTCCAAAGTGATTCGACCCAACGTCAAGAAAGAAACTCGACGAGTCCAGTAGACCCTCATCTTCGGCTTCAGCTTCAACATCGACAGTCAGTTCATCGTCCATCGATGGCCGGCCAGCCGGAAGAGGCTGGTGTTCGTCGATGCCGTTCATGTCCAGCTAAATCTTGTGAAACAAGTAATCATAAATGTATCAAGACTCAATATTCAATGAATAGACGCTTATATTGCGATAAACATATATAGGTGGATCATGTATCCCGTTCAATTGAGTAAATGAGTGGATATATTGATGGGCCGGCTTGAAATGTCACCTTGGGCATTGTTTTGATAGCGAAATCCAATTGTACTAAGCTTGAAATCCAAGGTACTAGGTCAAGGTATGCTCCACATTTATGCCTCGAGCATCACGTGAGTTGTCAGGTGATACATTGTTTTTTTTGTTTTTTTTTCGCTCCACCATAACAGGATTCCCAAAATGATTGACAAAATGTAAGTTTACAACTAGTGCCTGCCATGTTTCCTTTAATACTAATTGTAAATGGAGAACTAATTGGTGTCAAACTTCAAACTGTCAGAATATATATATGGTTATATAATGAGTATATCCAGTAATATACTGTTATATATATAGTTCATTCAAACATTACTTTAACAGTTCTAGTTCTAGGATTACTCAACATATGTATGTGGTGGTGGCTAACCATTAATCTTGCAGCCTATACTAGATTTCATCACAGACACTAATCACATATCACCGCCTAAAGATCAATAAATGAATATAAAACGACCAAAATTATGAAACAGTACCTGTTTATTCCAAACATGTTGTTTGAACCTAAGGCTGGAATCATCTGTAGTCAGCAATTATCTGGCAAGCTTTCGGCCTTGGCAATTCATCAAGCACAATATTTACACCTTCCGCTTAATCAACCCTTTCCAGAAGTCGAAACTATTCTCATCACTCTGTAGACTCCAAATCTTTCCCGTGCCTCTACCATCGTATCCTAGCTCTTCTACCTTCAACATGCCCCAATCTCTTGTGATACCAAGGACTCTAGCTTTGACGCCACCCTCAGCTTCCAATGTGACTTTTTGGCCTGCGTGCAGCCAATGGCGGTAGTATCGTGCTTCTAGGTCCGGTGAAAAACCTTCTCTGAGGAACTGATTGTAAACATCTTCAAACCGGGTAAGAATACGAGCTAGAAGTCGATCAACACGGTAAGCTTCTTGGCCTGGCTTCGTCAAGGCATTGAGACTAGTCGTGGGGCGGGCATTATTGGTGTTAACACCGAGACCCATGACAATTTGATACGCTCCGGCAAAGTAGGAGCAGGTGGCTAAGATACCACCAATCTTGGCATACTCAGGCCCACCATCTTCGCGGTTAGGGTTCAAGGCATCTATGTAAGGATGAAAAGGTTAGCGAGTTACGACCATCCATAGCCCACGTTTCATAGGAATACGTACAGATATCATTGGGCCACTTGAGCTTGACAGGCATCTTCTCGTAGCCATCGTCATAGGACTTGATGGCTTCAACAGCAGCGATAGCAGCAAGATAGGTGATGAAGACAACTGGGCGAGACATGGCCAAGTGTCCTGGGTGGTTGATTACGGTCGAGAAACTTAGACATCCAATGGGCGTGACCCAAACATTAGAGCCACGACCGCGACCAGCAACTTGCACAGTTCCGGTTACTGTAAAGCCGGAAGGCAGCTTGGAGAGAAACTTTGGGTTTCTATAGAGAACGGTTAGTTATCATATTATTTAAGTATGGTAAGGGGGCTCATACTTGTCCATGATAGTATTGGTGCTAGTTAGGACTTCGCTGTATACTAGCAATGAACCCCAGCTCGCGGCACTACGTTCCTGTTTGCGATAGCGTGACAGGGCGCCGTAGTAAACGTTGTGGTGAAAGTATGGTGTTTCCTTGTTTCCTGGCCAGGAAGACTCATACAAAACTAGAGACTTGATAACAGTGGAAAAGTCTGTAAAGCTAACATCATCTGAAGACTGTATAGCCTTGTGTGAAGCCTTGGAGTCCTGTGAAACACCGGGAAGTAACTCTGAATCCTTGAAGTCCGCGATATCCCAGAGAGAGTCTGCTTTCAAGATTTGGAATGTGTCCATATCATCCCTGATGAAATCTCCATTGTTCTCATCATGGCTGATTATGTTTTCCCAAGATTCGAAAAGCTTCCAAACATCATGGCGGTGGTTTTCTCCTGTCAGGTGTAGTGGCGTCAGCGAAGGAATGGGAAGTTCTTCAAAGCTAACTTCGATGCCTAGTTTTATTAGTAGACTCTTCAGCAAGGCCGTTCGCCCTGAGTCTGCGTCAGTTAGCTCTTGTATCAAGTCGCTGTAGCCTGCAACATCATTTTGTGGGTGCAAATTTACAGCAGCAAACCTAAACTTTGTTAGTGGACATTCCACGTTGGGAAATAGTACAAGGACACTTACTCGGGGTGAGGGCCGGTTACAATTGCTGAGCCAAGGCCAACTTTGCAGAGGACGATAGCAGCTTTTTGAACGCCGCCATCTACATTGAGCTCTTCATCATAGCTAGCTAAGACTTCGAACTTATACCCAGAATATCCCTTCATCGGCGCAGGCACAAAGACACCGCCGCCATTGTAGTACGAAGACACATTCTCTGGGCAATTTTCCAGTCCATGCGCCTTCAACTTGACAACTCTAGCGCCCTTTTCGCTCTGATATTCGAATCCTTTGAACGCGCCTCCACGGCATGTCCCGGAGAAGAAAGCCAACTCCCGGCTTCCGACGACTTCCAAAACGGGATTTCCCACTTCGAATTCGCAACGCTGACTACCGTAATATCCGCCAGCACAAAAACCTAGATACGCACCACCTTTGCGTACGTAGTCGGAGATTAGACGGTTTCCGGCACCATTGAGTACTTTGCAGTAGCCGAGATCGGCGCCGCCAGGCATCACCAGCAAAGCACATGTTGGGCCCCAAGGCTCTTTGAGCAGCGTGTCATCTGTGATGGGGATAACGGCATAGTTGTGAGATAGGAGACGACGCAGCGAATAGACGCAGTGTTTGACGGACTCAACAGTGGTTCCGTTGCCTAAAACAACAGTTAGGTGGCGGGCTTGCAGTTTATTGTGCTAGGCAGAAGAAGTTGGACTCACCAGTGTACACTAGCACATTGAGTTTTCGACTCACCATGGCTGCTTTTCTTCTGATTTACTTCAAACCTTGATTGTTTTGTTGTTGTTGGTCTGAAAAAGAATACAAGTGTTCAAGATGGGTGATAGCTATCCGAAAAATAAATAGTGCCTTAAAGCTGTTGCCAATTACAGAAGGAAGGTACTAAACTTTGGTGGATATGACATCCAATTCCGGCGCTCACAAAAGTTGAGTACCTTCTTTTTTCCCTCGTTGCCTTCCTTGTAAAATCCCCTGCACCAATAAATACACTTACAACTAGTAACTACCTTACCGGGATTTACCAACACTTGTTTTTATCTGATCTTGCCTCCTATGTCAAATTCTGACTCCCGCTTTTAACGACTGAATATCAATTACTTCAACATGCGTTCAGAACCTAGAAGAGAGAAGCCCGCTAAACAGGACGGTGCTACGGACAATAACACCGAAGATGAGCCGGATGCGTGGTATGTAGAGACGCAGAGTCAGCATCAGACTTAACATGCAGATATTGACATTTGAATATGAAACCAGGGAAGAAAGAATCACTAAAACTGGGTGCTCAAGTACGTTCATAAGCTAATAGCCCTCTTTTCCTCTCCCTTCCAGACTTTGCAGCGGGAGACACCGGTGACTACTAATCGTGGCTTGAAGGAATTAAGCTAACTAGAGTAACCGGCAGATGAAAATATACAGCTTCAAGAGTGCTGGTACGAACATAAAGACTGGCGCAAATGTGCCGGCAAGGTGCGTCTTTACTCAATGGTCATGATCTACCACGCCATATTTGGTGTTTTCGGGGTTACAGCTCACTAACCCTATTTCTGTCTAGTTGTCCGAGTTCCAAAAGTGCTGGAAAAAGCATAACAACGACGTCCGGACATCAATGAAAGATGTTTGAATATGTAGATACAAATTAAACTACAGATTGTAGAGTCATAATTTCACAATAAAAGCATTCATGAAGCTTAGGTATAGCTTCAGGTGCTGTTGCTATCCAAGTGCTTAGTCACGTCGCCTTTTGTGCCCCACACCAAAATATTTTGAAATATTTATTCGAATTATTGTTTTGCCTGACAGGGAACACCGGGAGTTAACTACCCCTCCATCAATCAACAACAACATCCCCGGGTCTAATAAGAAGAACGCATCAAGGAAACCCACCGTAACAGCACCGTCTTATTCATCATGGCTTCTTTTCTATCGCTTCGTACCACCATGCGCCCTATGGTGCACACCGTCCGTCGATCCGCCATCACGGCGGCGCGGCCATTGATCCTTTCCGCGCGCTTCTCCAGCGGCCTTGAAGTTCAGGACGACACCTTCGAATCTAGCGAATCGTCCCCGTCCGGAAACAACAGTAGCAACCAGACAACCACAATCAACGGCGCGCCCTCCTTTAGAACACCCGATTACGTTGACTGGAGCACATCGTACTATGGCCTGTCGATGGAGCCGTTTCCGAAGGAGATTGCGGAGATCCTTACTCGCGCGGTCGACCCCAAGTTGGATGTAGAGATGAAGCCCGATGGCATTATCTATATGCCTGAGGTGCGCTACCGTAAGGTGCTCAACGAGGCCTTCGGTCCCGGTGGCTGGGGTCTGGTGCCCCGCGGTGATACTGTTGTGGGAGATAAGCTAGTGACGCGCGAGTATGCACTAATTGTTCACGGCCGGTAAGTAGAACCCTCGTCTCTATAACTTGCCATTGATATATGTCTATTATCCAACAACTTCAACCGAAATCAAAATCAAAATATCGTTCTAAAACTAATTACTTCCTCGATTACTTTCAAACAATAGCTTCATTTCCCAGGCTCAAGGCGAGAACAACTTCTTCTCCGTAGACCAGATTCCCCGCGCTGTCGAAGGTTGCAAGTCCAACGCTCTGATGCGTTGCTGCAAGGATCTCGGTGTGGCCTGGCAACTATGGGATCCTCAGTTCATCCGTCGCTTCCAGAGCGTTCATGCCGAACAGGTTTGGGTCGAGCACGTCGTCAACAAGAAGAAGGCCCGTATCTGGATCAAAAAGGGCGACCCTATCCCTTACCCATACAAGAAGTCTGGTTAAACTTGTCCAATCTCGGAATTGAGGTGGGACTAGGTAAATAGGTTACGTTCCTTATCGGAACTATAATGCGGAATGATGCGTCGGTGGTCGTTAGTTCACATATGCTTGAAATATAGCAAAATCATACGGCACATTAGGAGGAAGTGCGTATAGCCACCCGGTGTACGATGGCAGTTTTATCTCGACACAGCTACGGATTACGTTGACTTTTGGAATAGAAGCCATTCAAAATCCGTATTGCCGTGTCGTCATTAGCATTCAATTTTCACGTTCTTGTTCTCTCTCTCTTCTCTCTTTGAAAGATAACTGTTTAACGATATTTTCTCAAGGTGATACTTCTCACTGTGTTCAATACTAACTAGTAAATAATAAAACTAAACATAAAGGATAAAACTATTGATGTTTATGAAAGAGAATAATGCATAAATGAGTGACTAAATTATATTTGACTCGAGCCACGCACCAATCAATTTTGGCTGAAAATAGTAAAGTAGGTAGCAGTAGAAGATCTAGTATGCGTTAAATGTTCAAGATCAAAGCTCGTAACACAAAATTAATGCAACGTTATTGAGCCAGGGGATGCTTGTTTTATCTTGGCATTGTATCGGCGGCTTGTTAGCGCCTATTCACCGTTCGGCGCCTGAGCTCTTAGCCCCGCTGCTTTCATCACCAGCGCCCCAGCCCCAAGGAACCCAGTTGCCGGCTACGTTGGTACGCTTGCGCATTCCTCTCTCATCACCGCTCTCGGCATCTATCTTGACAAAATCGGTCTCGCTGCGAGTCTTACTCAGGCCACTGCTAGGCCGGTCCGAGTCGTCGTTGAATTCCGAGCCGGGCGTACGAGTTCCATCACGAGGACTCTGGGTCTGGAGCTGAAGTGCCTCCTTGTCCAAGGCACCCAGTACGATGTTAAGACGCTCGCGCTGCGCAGCAATGAAAGTCATCTTTTCATGGGCATCCCGGAGAGTAGGTGGGATCAGTGTTCCAGATGACGTCATCGATGAAATAGAGTCTTCTGGATTCTGGGTGCTACCTCCAACAGTCGAAGTGGCGGCAGAAACAGCAGATGCTAGTAAGTTATAGAAGTCACCAGCACTGGTTCCAGTGCCCCCGGTAGAACCAGAAGGCGCAGAGCTGCTGCCTCGAGAAGCAGGAATGCTGAAGCGGGATAGGAGCATCTGTGTGTATGTCTGAGCATTCGAAGCCGACCGCGCTGCAGGCGGAGGAGGAGCTTCAGGCTCGCTGGGAGGAAGGTTCATGTAGTTTACTCGGGCATATTCAATGGCTTTCTTGAGATACTCTAGGCCAACAGTGACGGCAGTCTCATGTAGATTGACAATAAATTCCTCAATATGAGATTCGTTCTCCTGTAGGTAAGGCTCGATATAGGTCTCGTATATGGTGCGGGCGCCTGCGTCTGGGGCGACATCAAGTATAGGATAAAGGCAAGACGGAAGTAGCCGTAGAAAGGGACCCTATCACGAGCAAAGAGAATGAGAGTCAATATCTAGAGATATCCACACACAAAACAACACCATAGTTGCAGCTCGTAGCTGAGCTAAAGATGATACGTACCACATGAAGAACCAATAGGTCCAGTATTCAACTAGCATCATACATCCAAACACTACCCAATACATCAGCCATGGCGTCAAAGCGGCCGGGTCTGAGGTTTTTAGGGCCTTGTAAGATGCATAAAGCGGGAAGAGGAATGATGCAATGCTCCTATAAGTTGGTTGGATGATTGGTTAGTTTACTAGAAGATCGAGACCTCCACCACCAGGTCATATGGCATAAGATGATCTACTTGCTGCTGATAAGTTATCACGAGCGGCAAGGCTAGACCGACTAGGATCGAGTTATGCAGAGAATATATGAAATATAATATCTGTGTGCCATGTGTGTATGCATATGCAGGTAGTCGGGCAGGCAGGGCACACAAAACCAGCCCAAATCCTCAAATCAGGGCTTATGGCAGTAGCAAAGACGAGTGTAACTAGCACGATAATAGAGTGTACTTACGAGAGCAGGTTTGCGAAGAAGTCGAACATGGCTGGTTAGGATATCTGGTGGCTGATGCGCCGTGCCAGATGTGATGGAAAGATTATCAGGTGGCTTGGGAGGTGTAGGCGAGAGAACAAGTCTGGTTCTGCCGTGATGGCAAGTTTGAAGATGAGGTGTAGATAAATAGAATTGTGGTGTAGGGCTCTTGCAGGAGAGTTGTCAGGCTCGGGCAGTAAGAAAAAAATGAGTAGGCTGGTCTGGCCAGCTGCTATTGGTGTTGATGCTGATGCTGGCTAGTCAGTTAGATGATATGGCTTGGTCGATCCGTGATCTTAGTCCGGAAGGGATGCGGAAAAGCGAAGATGAAGGAGAAACAAAAAAAAGAGAGAGGCGAAGAAAGGCAAGAAACGATTTCGGGATCGAGGGAGGATGTTGTGAATGGAGGAAGAAAATTGAAGATAAAAAAAGAAAATGGAAAAAGAAAATAACAATAGAAGGGAAAAAACAAGGAACAAAAAGCAGCAGCCACGGGAATGGAAATAGCTTTGAATTGTGTTCGCACCTACTTTAGTATAGCGACTATCTTGCGTAGTTCAGCTGGTCTTGTTTATGCAAGAGAGAAGAAGAGACAAAAAATGGGTTATTATCACGGAATTTTTATTGCTGATAGTCAATACAAGTCTGGTTTATTTCATAATAGGAAAGTTTCGGAGGCAGAAACATTGCGTGGCAGAACCAAAATATTGAAGAAGCGAAACAAAACAAAGTGAGGGGCACAGAAGACGATGCATCTAGTTATAACCATGCTGTGTTAACTGTGCTTCTTTATCAGAGCCTGATCTTCTGTAAGCTACTCTGCTAGACTACATACTATCGAGAAACGTATAGCTAGCTAACTTGACTGCGACCTAAGCTTGCCTGCCCATTTGACCCTATCGAGAAACTGGCAGGGAGCTACAGCGATAAAGTCACGCTCCAGTGGGTCAGGTGCCGCTAAAGCTCCCTAGGGCCCTGCTCTAAGATATGGGGTAGAAGAACAAGAAGAGGGTTCTAAGCTTGAGAGATTGCCAAAGTCCCCCTCATGTTCCAAGGATTCTTGCTTGTTTAGCGTTAGACGCAAGGAATACTCTTGAACTAACCAACGAAGAATTAACCAACGAAATACAGTGATAAGACATCATAAGCAATTTCTCGAGCTTACGGCTTATCCTATGGTCGGTCTACGCTACATATAGCCATAAAAAAGCACCATCGAAACAAAAGGCTATGAAATATCTAGTCACAGTACATCTTCATAGCTCTATAGCTCCATAAGATTAATGATTAAAAAAAAAAAAAAAAAAAAAAAAAAAAAAAATCTAGTCACAGT
>RHLR01000806.1:0-13421 GCA_009806335.1 Davidsoniella australis
TTGAGAAGTAGGCTGTCCTTCACCTTACATTGTATACTAGTATTAGTTCAGGGCTGTGTATCTTAGGATACCGAGGTGCTACATAGCTACTAAAGCTCCATTTCCACCTTAATAAAAAATGAATTTAAAAAAAATAAAACTGTCTACTTTCACCATTTCGTTGGCTGAAATCCCAAGCAAGTCACTGCCATTGGTGGGCTAAAGAGAAGTAGACTAAACTTAAGACGCGCCGAGTTCCAGAGCTCCGGGCTTGGGTTATTGGAGACGGCTTTGGGGCATTATTTAAGCATAGGGCCTCGATTTTACCCAGATTATGTATGTACGTACATTAAATATCGAAACTGTAAGTCTTGCTGGCATGTCAATCAGCACGTACCCGCCAGCCGCTTACTCGTTTAGACTCCGTATAGACTACATTACATCATTACATCATTGATGCTTTTGTTGCTGGTCAATTTATTACTTCTACCACTAAATGCTTTATATGTATCTGCTTTATTACCATTTTTGGCCTGGACATCATGATCGGCAACGCTGTACCAGACAGAAGAATACAAGCAAGGTCTGAGAGCTTCTCGATCTTCCATATCAAGTAATTTTCCTTATTTTGTAAAGCAGCGTTTCGGTAATCCGCCAAGAGTTCGCTTTATACGTACATGCTATAGTTCTCAGTTCAATCAGTAACCTTTCCCTAGACTTGACGCTAAGTAGCCACAAAAGACTAGAATCTGGCAAAAGTACCCCTGAAAACACTGCTTAAATAAGTTCTAGTGCCGATTTTTTTTAAAACCCAATTTTTATATGTAACTAGTCATCTAGCTCGCCTAGCTTCTAAAATCATATTAAGAGGTCATAGCAATTCCGCCTCATCAACCTGCCCAATAATTAGGAGAGCTTTTAATTTACAGACCGTTCTTCCTATTCTACAGGCTCTAGCAGGGGCCGCCAGAAAAAAAATACTTAGGACTTCAAAGTACAATGTACTCCATACTAAGGCTGCCAGCTGGCATAGCGCTGTCAAACTGTAAAATGTGTAACACAATAAAAACGAAAAGATTGAACTAGGCACACTGAAAAATATACCGTATAAGTGTACCTTGATTTACCAAAGTCGCAATATTTGGCTGTGGTTCTTACATTAGTACTACAAATGTATATATGAAACTTTATTTTTATCAAATGATTATGATGATGATGCACATATAATAAATTATAATGGTATGTTTCAAAAATGATAAAGTAAATTTTTCTTAGGAACAATTTGATAGCGCTATGCTCGCTGGCAGCCTTAGTATGGAGTACATTGTACTTTGAAGTCCTAAGTATTTTTTTTTCTGGCGGCCCCTGCTAGAGCCTGTAGAATAGGAAGAACGGTCTGTAAATTAAATATTCCCATAATTTGTCTCAAAGCGAAAGAATGAGAAGCCTACATGTATAGAGGGAAAAGAAGACTAAGATAATGTTGGTTAGTGAAGGAACTGGGACAAATGTCAAACACTAGCTTGTACAGATATATCACATAGATTAATAACGACTTGATATCAGTGGCCTACGACTCGACTTACACATGTAGTAGTCTACCTCACCTGTTTGTAGACTGATATACCGTCATTACCGTGATGTAGTAGTAAGGCGGACTTATTCCCGACTCAACCAGGGAAGTTTGAGACCTGGGGCGGCGCCGTCACGGTGATATCTAAAAAAGACAAGGGCAACTCGTGTAATAGCTTGCTCTTCTGTTGGCAATTGCGTTTCGTACTTTTGTCTATTGGTCAAGACAACTTAATGTTGTAGTCACGATATGCCGAAGGTAACCATGTGTGCCAACTCTCAAGGAGGTGGGGTACTTGTTTTGAACTGTAGTTATTACACTGATACTGAAGGCATGATAAAATAAATAATAAAGAAGTAAGTCTCCTAGTTGCCCTATTGATATGGAGCAGTTATTTGTTACCATCAATATCTCCATTTCCAGTGGTATGATACTATCCAGTACATATAATGTCTGTGATACTCTTAATAGTTCATGGAAGGAACGTTGATATAGTTCTCATCTGTTGTCTCTTGTCCTTCCACTCAAAGCCTAAGGTATCTCTCGACGAAATGATATCGTTCAGGCTCGTGGAAAATTTCCAAGACTAGCATATTGTTCAAGTTAGCACATGGTAGGAACCTCGGGCCCCAAGGCAAACTGAAATTACCGCTTGTTAATGTGGCATAATCTACGAAAGATCATGGAGATTGGTGCGTATGGAGACGAAAGCACAGCAATGGGATAACGGACATACATGTATAGTGACTTATTCTCCGAAAGCACAGCAATGGGATAACGGACATACATGTATAGTGACTTATTCTCCAGTTCCTTGATTTGTTTATTTAAGTTCCGAATGGTTGGTCTAGACTTGATTGGGCAGGTCAGGCTTGGCTATCAGACGTTAGTCCTACAAAGTCTTGATAAGTAAATGATTATTACTCGGAGAAAAAAAGAAGAAAAAAACCCGCCAGTTCCAAAACCACCAAGAGTCCTTCTCATACATATAGATACATACGTACACAGTGAATAGTAGCTTAGATTCAGAAGTCCAGCTCCGTCTAGTGTCGTATTTTGCACCGCAGAGAAAAACTGGGAAACCATACCATGGCAAAAAAAAAAAAAAAAAAGGGCTGGGATAAGGGGTGTATGTCTAGTTTAGTTTACGTGTTTGAATTTCCAATGAATATGTTTTGGTTCCTTGGAATAACAACTGTATGTACAACTAAATCGTTGCCCAAATCCCGGCTTTGGTGAAGCACACTAGCGCCGTACTAGATATATGTAAGATGTTATGTTATCTCTCAGCCTGTTCTGATGTACATATATCGTTAGCGGTATCCGTCACCTCCAACATAAAGATAAATGATAGTCCGTTGTTGTTGAGAACAGACCAGACCTTCTACTCTCGCTCAAATTTGTCGCGAAGGAAAGGGTTCCCCCTCCCCTTCCGAATAAGTCATTTTTATCCCAACTAGGAAATTTTGATCGATGATCGCCACGAACAACGACATCTACCTTTGGGCCTTGTTCCCTGCTAAAGAGAAAAGAATGAATGAGCGACTTGCTATATATGTAGATGTGATATAGCTAATATGTACTAACAATATACGATAATGAGACTAGAATTAGGAAGTAAAATGTTCAAACTACATGTATTGAATAGAAACACATTGTGTCAACATGCATCACTACAACTACTAGTCACATACATACATATATGAGCATTTTGCAGCATCTTCTTTTCCCACTCTAGCCTTGGCAATCCACAGAACCAACAAGCAGCGAGTGCCAGTTACGCTGCAACTGTAACGACAGTGCCACGATGATTCCATTCTAGAAAGCACAGTGCCTCCTTCACAATGCCGCCATAGACTACTTCGCCGTCATTGTAACGCCTTTGTCGTCGCTTAAAGGCCACCAGACAAACATGCAGGAGGGTAGGATATATGTACAGTTTCATCGGGGCTTTGTACCAGCCAAATCTTACTAAGAATCTTACTAGTTTACCGTTAGTTGTCCGGGCCGTTCTTCTCTCGGTGATTCAGATTGACAGATCGATGTCTGGTAACCTAGTCAAGAGGAGAACAGCCCGTCAGGCAAAACAATAAATAATGACTGAATAACATGAGTAATGCTATGGTTTAAATGAAATGGCACGTTTCATGTCTGGAATCTAGTGGCCTGGGCTGGATTACATGTAGAAGCATATGTAGGATGGGACACAAAAGAGGGGGGAAACGTCATGTTTCGCGGTAAGAGCGACAGGCGGAATGTCCAGAGAACGACCGAAACTAAGTAAAACTAGCAGAAAGCGTAACGTGATTTGCACTACGTTGCTATACTTGAACATACTTGTGGTTGCTTTCTGGCATCGTTGTGTCGTTTGGCTTGACCAGTAACTGTTCAGCTTGAAAAAGAACCTCGTTGTCTTCGACGATTGAATCGTTGACTGAGCACTTGGGGACCCTTTTTTCTTTTTTTGCTTTTTCTCTTTTCCTGCATACAACCTGACTGGTGACTTGACGGCCAGTATAAACAGGGAGGATGCGTGGCGGTGATCCGCTCTCGAATGCCGTTGTAGCAAATAAAAATTGAAAATATAGTAAATTCATAATTATACGTACTTTTATCAGACCCCTCCCCTGGTAACTGCCAAGGACCTCTGTTTTCTAGAGAGAAGAACAAAGAACAAACACCCCAAGTGCCTTTAGTAGCCTAATAATTATAAGATTAATAAATAGAAAATATATATCCAAGAGCCGACTTCAAATGCCGCGCTATAGCGTCTTTTCCCATCTAGGTAGTTGGGCCGTGTCAGATCGACAGTTGGCTTTATTCAAAGAACGCCTTCTTGGGCAAATAGGAAACAAAAAAGGCATTATCCCACAAATTTATGATTTTTGACTGCCAGTTTCGTACCATAACTATAATAGACACCAGCATCGATTTACCTGTTCAAGTATATTTCTACAGGTCACCAGTACACATCAGGTACTTAGGCCTTTCCTATACACCCATACCCCTCCCCTCCCACAGTGGCTGGCTGACCGAACGGCTATTTGCAATTATTATTCAAGATACGGACTATTCGTCCGTCGCTCAACTTTGTTCCGTTATCCTTTTCGGGGCCAAACTTGGTATCACCGGCCGGCTCCGAGTCTATCAGCTTGCACAGGAATGGTGACAGTTACAAGTCTTTCAGTAATTCAAGGTTGGTTTTGACGGCTGCTGTGGTACATTGCACAGAGATGCCAAGTGAAGAAACAAGAAGGGAAAATACAAGACAACAATAAGGCTTTATTATTGCTGCATATGTATATAGCGTCACTCTAGTATATAGCAGATATTGAGCTTATTCAACTACAAAGTTGGTAGTTTCTTTTTATCGAGCAAAATTCTTTATCTGAAGAACTAAGTACATATGTATATGTATCTTTACCGTGCAATGTTCAACCACTTTTCGCTTAGTCGCCCTCGATCGATGGTTCTCATATTACTTATTGTTATTTCGTATTGCTATGGGGTTTTTTCTTTTTCGAATTTTCTTTTATATATATAGATATACAAAACAAAATACAATCCAACTCTAACGTCTAAATTCACAACTACCCATTGAAGGTGCAAGACAAGAACCGATCTAGTCTTTTCTTCTTTTGTATCAATGCCATCATCAGGTCACAAAGAAAACCATGCTACCATGTCATTTTTGTATGTTGATCAATGCATCATCGCCCTTTCTCTTACTCTGAACCTTGACCCTTCGCTTAACCAAATAGGGAGAAAAGAAGCGACTAGGAAGCTCGGTCGTCTATTATAGGACAAAATGATGAAAAGCAATATATCTCTTCTTTCTTCACATAGTCAAAGATATGGGTTTGTAGGTCAATTTCTTGGGCCAGGGTTTGCTATATCTGCATTGATCAGATCACAGACCATACATCAAGGTGGTCTTATTGACTAAGTTGCTGTCAGCAATATGTAAGCACATAAATAAGCCAAAGTGTGGTTAGTCAAATTCAAATGCATGAACATGGCAATTACAACCATGGAACTTGATAGTATGCCTAGCATTCATGATATCTGGCTATCACTACCATCTCGCCACCATGAATCAACTTCATGAGAAATAAAAGGTAAATTTACCATCTCATTCGGTCCTTGTAGGAAACTACAGCGAGATTGTAGCGGTGGTATCCTGGGCATATCACAAAGTAGACAAATACGGATTAGGATTAGATCGATGATGTAGTACGGGAGAATGGTTTCATGTGTAACTTGTATCCTTTTTCTACTAAGAAATATGGATTTTGAAGTTTCGAGATTATAACAAGTTGCTTCACTCAATTCGTTAACAGCCTCATATTGTCTCCTGCTCTACAGCTTCAACTCTCTTCTTTTTTGTCACCCATATTAGAGCGTAAATCAGCCCATCAATCCATGTCGTAGACAAATATTATATTATTCATGGATGTTTGTCCTGTGGTTCTGAAAGAAAGTCTCTGTTTGTGTCTTGCTGTCCGTTCATCTAGGTAATGATTAGTTGACAGATGTGGGTTGTGCGTTTTTTATTTTCCTTTTTTCCTTGCAATAATTACATCCAAACTCTGTTTCCAGTCCTCAGCTTTGCAATATTGCAACGCACGATGTAAGCAATTTTAGCAATCTTAACCACCACCCATTTCCGCAGTACTACACTTGAACATAAGGAGCGATACAGAAAAAAAAATCGTATGTGCAAAGTAGTGACAAAAAGCAAGTACAGAGTTCATGGAGGTGTTTGCCATACCGAATTCTCGCTTTGTGCTACTGTGGCATCGCGGATAGAAATATCCATGCACTCACTTGCAAACACCACAAAAGCCAAGTTTGCGACATGGAATTCCAAATACCTTCGATGCGAGGGTTCGGCTCTAGAAATCGTATAAAGTGCACACCGGTATTCATATCTTAACTCATAACATACATATATAAATAAGTACAATACTATCATATATGTTTACTTGTCATAACCCTCAGATCAACTACCGGCCTTTGGCATACAGCCAACACAAGTGCCGTCAGTGCGATCTAGTCTAGAGGTACTTTTTTTTCTACGTTTAAGATTTATTCCGATAGATGATTCCCGTCTAGTCGAGCATGGCTCAATTACAGGCTTCATCAACTTTATGAACAACAGGGTGCCTGTGCAGACTCCTAAGTAACAGCCATGTGCTCTATATGTTTGAAATCACGTAGTGGTTTATTAATATTTCCTCGCGTTTCTATCATCCGCTTCTAGGACCGGTTAAACTTATAATCATGCATTCTACTCTGCGCTTTTAGGCTTCCCCAGTAAGGCACGAGCTTCCACAAGGCTATAAGATCCGTCGGGCTTAAACACACCAACAAAATGATACAACCGCAATACCTATATCTTAATCTAAGGTAGCATGGTATACGTGCAAAGCCCAGTGATGATGAAAATCAACAAGGGCTATAAAAATATGGAGTTGATATTTAATTTATATGTGTGGTGATATACCCTATGGTCTCAGTCATTTTACAACATGTTTGTATCCGGATCAAGAGTCCAAGTTTTATCTTCCTAGTCGATCACTTATAGTAATAAGGCATGGTAGACACCCCCATAAACACACAGATAAGATGATTTCAGAAAGTTTTCAGTGGTTTTTCTTTTCTCGTTTATCACTTTTGCGAACTCCAAAATATGAAAGGAAAATAAAAGTCAAGGCCCTTGCAAATCCACAAAATGGAACACCATCGTTTACCCTTTTCCATGGATTATTGTAACTCTCTACCTGCACTTCAGTTCCGCTTCATCATACCGGGAGATTGCGGGCCTACTAAATGCTGTCATGCTATCAAAGCTTCAGTACTTCCCAATACCAACATATACAATAATGAATAACAATAACCTATATATATGTACCTACATCGTCAATCTGTACCCCAGCCGTCTTTATAACACCAAGCTCCCGGTCAATATTCCAACGTTATTGTTGAATCAATCAATGTGTACTGCAATGCCAATATCTGACTCCACTTAGTAAGATGTTTGCGACGTATCTCGTGTTCATGGTATCTAAGATGATCCTTTAACATTTTTATCTGTTAAATCTATAGCTGATTTATCCTTTTTATGGAATTATCGTGTGGCTTGTTTACACATAGCTCCGGAGATGATGCAGTATTCCTCCGTAAAATCCTCACTCGCTTCCCATTTTACATAGATATATCTTATAATGTTGTATTTCAGTCAATAGGCAACCGTCAAAATATCTCAACCTGGCATATAACGATGCCCAGGCCAAGTTATAGAAACTATAGCATCTCAAGCTTTAGACTGTACTTTTTAGCCCATATCCGCAACTAGATGTATAAAAATAAAAAATAAAATAAAATAAAAATAATAGAAAAAGAGACTTCTAACTGGGTATCATTTTATATTTTATTGGGGTTATTCTCTTATTTGCGGGCTTAGTATTGAGATGTTGTCGGTAATTATTTTTTTATCTGAATGATATGGTGCTTTCCTTATTTGTAGTATTACAAGAAGCGGACTCGTCCTCAAGAAAACAATGATACGCTTCCCAATCAGGCGTGGGCCCATAAATTATCAGATAACATGCAAACCCTACTACTTCAGATATTACCACAACAAACTTATCAACTATCAACTAAAAGATTTTTGCTATGAAGAGAGAACGATAATAAGCTATTATACAATATCCTATAATAATTATATCCTCGGTATTGTCTTGTAACGTTACGAAAGGTCATCTTGCAAGATAGCTTCATGATGTTGTAACTTTTGGGGCAAAAAGTAAAATATGATACTACAGATACATACGTAGATGCCATAATTACTGATTATAAGTTGAAAAAGATCAATTCCGAGTTCTCCCCCATCTCCCGAGACACGAATTTGGTCTCCCTACTGTTCTATCAAATGTAACATGTACCGATATAATTAGATAGGGTCGCAGGAATTGCAGACATACGTAAGGACTGGTACAACCATCATATTATTACAACGTCTGCATTGCTTTTCGATATCTTGATCCGACAAAGGTGTAATTTTTTAATTTTTTTTTTTTTTTGGAAATATGGGTATTGTTGGTCCTTATTCTCGGGGCAGAGGTAGTAACACTATAGTTAGTGTCAATATGTCGGGCTGTCTGTTTTAGGAAGTGATCAAGTGCTCATAATGATCCAACATGGCCTATTGCGTGTTTAGAGTGTCTATTAACCGGAGTAGGCGACCGGAATATTGACCGAGAGGTCACGCCGCTGTAACATTATGTCGTGTACTGTACTTAGTTTTTTTTTCATCTTATGTTGGATTTGTATTCGCCTACCTCCTGTAGATACTCCTAAATTTGAAATACAAAATTGACTTGTCAGGCGGGAAAGCGGCTATGAATGGTCGCATGTTCAAAATCCTGATATCATACGCTGGAACTAAATGGAGGTCAACGAATGCCGTATCGAGAGGGGGCTACAGGTTGATAAAAAAAATACTTACATCAACATTTTCGGTATAATAACAGAGCCATCACAGTGCAAGGGCCAGAATTATAGTGGAGGGACTCAAGAATTGCTAAAAATGACGTCGAATGGGATTGCTTATACCAGCATGTCGCCTGACAAGGAACCTGATTCAAAGGGCAGGATATAGAATCGAAAATATTGAACTATAATGACAGCACAATTGTAACTAAATATTATGCAAGTAACTATAGTTATTCGAAACCCTTAAAAAAGTATGTATTGTATACGAACAAACTCTAAACGATAAGAAGGCCAGTTAAATCCTTGGTCAGCAGTGTTGCTGGTACATATATCTGTACACACAATACACGGCAATATTTACACAGGTTGGAATCGACAAGCTAAAGCGAAAATTCCTATAGCTACACATATATGTGTTCATTATTGATAATGGAAGGATATACGGAGTTTTGTCGGCTTACTACAGAAGAGAAAATAAGAAGATCTCCAAATAGATACATGCATTAAGCAAATTGACAAGGCTGCACATCCATACTGTACAATAACTAAGCATAGTACTGGATAGAATATACACTATGAAAATAAAGACAGAAAGAGTGTCAAATTTGAATATTCTTTGGAAGGTTATATAAGAATATCGGAGTTATAGTGATGCTTAGTTGTAGAAAGATAATTATGGAACTATGTAACCGTTGATATTGTTGGATTAGCTTGGTATCGCTGCGACAATCCGGGAGAGTGTGACTGATATTCACTAGAGGGACTTTGATGATGCGACAGAATGGCACGCACAACTAATACGGAATTCGCCATTGATCTTTTTAGGTGAGACTGGCAGCTTAGTATAGAATACAGATGCTTATTTGCTATGATGTCTAGGGACCTCAAAACAAGTGGCTTAAATAAAGCCACTGTTTACCCAAGATATTGGTTGACAACATACTAGCAGACCTTTAGATTTCGTTTTACATGTATGCTCGTACAAGTCTTGAACTGGCGATACCCTAGACAATGCTCTTAATGTATTCAAAACTGATCAGGAATACTTTGGGGTGTAGATCACGGCATATCACCGCGGGAGTAATCCTGATAAGCAACTTATCACTTTTTTATTTTATTTTTTATTTTTTTATACTTTATTCTCTATTCAACACAATATGAAGAACAGTCAGTAGACACGATTCATAACTATCTATTCAATAAAACCTTATTACTTTATTTTTATATTGTTACAACTCAATAGCACTACTGTATAGAATGTTGGCAAGAGTTAAAATACAATCGCAGATAGTAGCTTAGGCTATTAAGTATCAAAGGGACAGAGGCACAAGTTTACAATCTTGCCTACATGGGTAGGCAGGGAAATTACTACGATGTCTCTTGGTTGTACGTAAGTTTGCTGTGAACAGACTGATCGTTTTAGGAAACCGTTGCGAACTGGTCTGTCTACCGAGACTTTTTTTTTTTTATAGAAAATATCAAGACGTTAATATACACAGGGGAGGTGGTCAGACCAATTTTTTAATAGCTATGGCATAGCTTAGTATTAGGAAATATTAATGTATTTAGTTGCCGTAATATGAGTTTTTTTCTTTTTAAGAAAGCAAATACAAAAACTCAGGCAGGGTGTGTCGCCGGCTATATCAGCTCGGAGACTCGCTCTCAAGACTCAATGGTGAACTTTTGCTGTGAGGGGCCATGCCCTATCAAACAGAAAGCCTCGCCTAGATCAACAAGAATGCTGAGAAACACAGCCTGGTAATTAACATGGGGTTATCTTGCGTATACCTTTTGGTGTGTTTTTATTGTATCTCCGACCCAGTATACATATACTCAATATTTACTGTGTATAGTGTTAAAAGGGTTGAACTCGATCTTTCCAGGACTGGAATTTTTCTATCCTAGTTGCCTTGGTAGAGCATACGGAGATGTGCGGTTGGCCAGTTTACCAAAGAAAAAGAAAAAGAAAATACTATGCTATATAAAGTGGACTAACCGACCAGAACAAGGTGTCTTTCGCATTTTGATCAAGTATTTAATAGGGTTAATATTTTGGTCATTTTATACACACGTCACAGAACCCACAAAAGATAAATATGTATATTCTATATTCTTTGGAGTCGGCAGTGTTAGTGCGGGAGCGGGAGGACTGTTCTATCGTTCTATCTGCCGGTGTCAAAAGACCCAAAGGGCTCAAGGTTGCTTTTTGGTCCTATAGCGCCACCGTCGCTTCTGACCCTCAGTGCTCAGAAATACCATAGTGTAAAATACGTCAGTCAGATGTTTATGATATGGTCGTACGGCTTAACTGTGTTTTGTGCCGTTATGTAATTATAGACGTAACAAGGTTCGTTTCTCATTATGTCATATAGATATCTATGTGACGACTGAAATCACGATATAGAGATACAATGGCCCAAGCTATGGGCGAAACCTGGCAATCAGAAACAGACGATCTTGCCGCTTCTCAAAACCTCTTTTTATGGATGTAATAGTGTGGGATGTGGCCTACTTAGGTAAGAGATGTGCTACAAGCTTTAGCATGAAGAACGTCCTTTGATGCTTTATTGTTTTATTCTCAACTTGCGTACCTGACATGGACAGGATAGACTAGACCTTTCTCTCTGTTTCCACTCACACCCTAAGATGTGTAGAAGTTGATGTATCTATAATTATATGTACCCCTACCGATGGAGGTGATTATAAGGAATTGTTTATCAGGCTCATATTAGGTTTAGAAGAATTTGATGATGATCATTAAAGTAAATGAAGAAATGATGCCGAAGTGACTAGGTTCTCTTCATATGTACTCATGGATCAGACTTTGCCGCTATGTACTAGTGTCTGTATCTAAATGTCTACTTTCCGGCCTCTTGACCAGATGTTGTAATTACTGGAAAATTATTGCCAAGGCACTCGTGCCCCCGCCTTCGCTTCTTTCGATTAGAAAGAAATATGCTATCATACCTTATAATATCATCATCTGGCGCAGAATAACCAGCTACTGAAACCAAACCTTCAAAGCGTAATTATTGGTATTAAGCCCTGAGGCGATGACATGATCCCCGTCTCAAGAATGATCGTCAAGCAGCGAAGCCGCAAGACTAACCCTACTTGGTATATTTTCTTTACATATACGTCTGAATTAGGGCGTAGGAGCCAACAGGTCTCGAAAAGAGCCAAAGCCATCATCAACATATGTAGCATGCCTAAATGTAACGCTTTGCTTGCCATCACCGGAAATAACACGGGTTTATGGCGGTATAACAACACTGATCTTGTTTTGTGCATCAAACCATGACTCGAATATGTGACAGATATGTATGTTTAATTTGTACCTGATATAGCTAACCTGCAATAAATTGATCAACAGTCTCCGCTAGCTTATTGGAGTTAACTCCAAAGTATGTAGCTAAAGTGATATTGAATTCAAGTAAATATTTGCTTGGAATAGTACGGCTAATAGAAGTTATTCTCTAGAAACCAAATTTTAAACTCATTTTCTATAATTTATGTACATATGGATTTTCAATTAATCAAGTTCAGATCGAATCGTGATAATGATTGTGTGCTGAAAATGTAATGTCTTCTTTTTGTAATTTTCAGAATTGGTCGCTATTATTAAAATAACCAAGTACAGAAACAAAGAAGCACAGAGAATAAATATTAAAACGATCTAAGACAAGATAAAATAAATGACCACCACGGTCGAAACTCCATGTAACTCCCTGTCTAAACCGGCCTACATTAGTAGAAGCCGCGATGACTTGGCTTGGCTTTGAAATAAACTCCTAGTAGTTTATTCCGCTGGCAAAAAGGACGCATATTATATATTTACATACATATACATCATATACATAGATATAAGCAAATCAAAGAAACAGTTAACTGCCATGAAAAGGAAGAGAACTGAAAACGATGGCCCGTTCGCCATTCTCTATTGTGTTTATTTTCAAAGAGCCGACAAAGCGAAGCACGCCCCTCCCTTGTTCAGATACGGGTTTCCATCCATGTTCATACATGGTAGGCGTACATGTATGAAGTAGAAAATAATTAGTGAGTAAAGAACTTGACTTGGTAGATAACAGGTGAGATCAGAGGATGGATGACCTGCTTCGTTGGGCAGGAGCGGGCAGACAAGGTCCTGTATAGTAGGGATCATGGTACATAGGAGATTTATCCTCAACATTTATTTATTTATCATTTACGTCTTTATGTGGATCACGTGGATCCGACCCTAGTGGATCGTTAGACGTCGAGAGACCCTAATGGCCCTCGAAAATCCCCCCCTAATGGAGGTCGAACTAAAAAGATAAAAAAGAGCAAAAACAGAAAAAAACACGAAAACAAAAACAGATGAATTGCCATGGGG
>RHLR01000807.1:0-13400 GCA_009806335.1 Davidsoniella australis
CGAGCGCCAGGGCAAGGACATCACTCTCGTCACTCTGTCCCGCTGCGTCGGCCAGACTCTGGTTGCCGCCGAGGCTCTCAAGGCCAAGTACGGCGTCGATGCTGAGGTCATCAACCTGCGCTCTATCTTTCAGAATGACCACATCGTTCGCCACCAGGCGTCATAATGGAGAACAGCGTATACTGTTTCCTCAGTGTAATGTACCGTAATTCTACTACCTGTACAATATATAGCAAGACTCTGCGAGGGATATATAGAGGTTGAAACAAAAGCACCCCAGGTCTGATACAGACTGCGACATGTCATCCAATCACCGGCACCTGAGTCAAAAGCGCCCTTGGATAACATAGAGTTAAAGTGATATGATTCATGGCTGGCATCAGTGCCCAATAACAGTATAAGAGTACCCTGTGCCATTGTAGGAAGTATTAAGTAAGCCTGTTTTTTATTTGAACAGAGCTCCTACATGTACTTTGGAACACGGGGCAGTAACTCCTAAAACATTAAGCACAAGGAAAGAAGCAATCATAGTACACAAGTATGGTGGCATTGCGCTACTATTTCTCCATTTGGGGCCACTTCTTCATATACTTTCTGTTATACATATTCACAAATATATGTATAACAGAAAGTATATGTAGAGTCCCCTGTGGTAATAATATTGCGCTGATATATGGTGGATATGGATCTGGTGGCATTTAGCATAGTTGTAAGTTGCAACTACGGTGTGCGACGAACTGTGAATTTCCCCGAATATTTCCCTTCTTGGTTTGCTACCCGAATAGGCAGGAAGCCGGGGCAATGGGATGGTTGTTTTGCTTGATTTGGGTCCTTGCCCTTGTTGGTTTTTCAACGACCAGCCACAACGACATTTTCATAGCTAGCAATATCAAGACAGGAGCAATTCCCACCATAGCATCGTGATAACGGGAGTTCTGATTAAATATTATGAGACACATATAGTGAGGAAGCCTAAAAAAGAGGTCTCGTTGTTGCTTCATATTTAGCGTGATGCCTGTCTTATGGAACAGAATATCATGACGAACCTGACTTCCAAAATGACTAACGATGAGCGTTGTTCATTCTTCTTTTTTCTAGGTTTTATACTCTACTTCAAAGTCTTGATTATTAACTCTCATAATGGCCAAAATAGCCCAGTCATGCTCCGTGTCCTCGTCGAATTATAGTCCCTTTTGCCTGTCTATTATACTCTCTAGCTCTTTATCGACCCAGACAATTAGGACCAGAAATGTCTACTTTCGCTCAGTATCTTACCTTCTGATTCTACATTTACAGCTACTGAACAACGTCAAATCACCCCTCGTTCCATGCCATTGCTTTTGCGCTACCGCTGGGGGATTACATCACGGTTAGTTTTATATATTTGCCACCCACTACCTTGACATACCAACCAGGGTTACGGTGTCAATCACGACAAGACCGACGAAGAGAACATAAGCCATTCGTTCTGTTGTTTGTTTCTTTCATATTTTCCCCATTATTCGACTGGCCTTCTTTTGGGTTTCTATCGAAAAAGCAAGACCCATGGTGTATTGATATCAAGACTGTATTGTTGGTCAGAATATTATGTACTTTCTTTTCCCTTGTTCTTCCCCCTCCCCCCCATCCAACGAAAATTAGTAAATACACTGGCAAGGCTTCACTGCCACGACGCATGAGCTTGATGGGTGCTAGCCAACTATAAGAGGTAGCAGTGGTTTCCCTTGTTGTCTCGATTCTGTGCGCACACTCCTCGCTTTGTTGTCCCATCGTCAATTGAGAAAAGGTGAACACCCATATATGTAAGTTAGTACTGACTGTAGTATGAAGCCTTTTTTGCGGCTTCTTGTGTCATTTAATCAAACTTCGACCTAACTATAGTCTAACTTGGCTTTATGATGGATAGTAGATGCCAATTAAAGCACATCCCCTAGCATGTTATCTCATGTCTTGATTGACTTTGTCGTCGGCTGCTGTTATTGTCACGCTTCCCGTACAAACACTAATCATTGGCGATCCCTGCAAAATCCATACTCTGCCGTATTTCCTCATCGCTTCCCCCGAGATGTTGAAAAAAGCTATTGTTGAAGATAGTGTGGCCAAGTTGCCGGCAACTTCGTCTGGTTCTTCCTTGAAAACTAGTACATATATATGAGGTGATCATGCATAGAACTGATGGGTGGGTGTACGAGACACTCCGTGCTTTAGTCCGGCTTTCAGTAGATAATCGTATGTGAGCACGACACTAGGCATTCCATCACAGTAACCCATAATTTATGATGCTGTTGAATACGGGGAGTCTCATTAACTTGAGTATTGGACCTAACCCTTTCAAGGTATACGAGAATATATACTACATATATAACATTGCCAAGTGTGCCCAACGGGATCTTACATGTCCGTCATTAATTATTCGTTGCACCATGATGAGACTCACCGATATATACTCAAAACAATCCAACCAGTATGATTAATGGAATCTCATACTATCATAAGTACCTCATACTACTCCCTTTACAACTAATATGATCGCCCCCCACATAATTAGAAGCAATCTATTGGATGCCAGCCCGGACCTCACCGAAGGGGTTCGGTCACGCCCTTTCATCCTGCGTCTCTTTTTTCAGATCCTCCTACTATTTGGTGTTACCCTCGTAGAGTCTATAACTAACTAATGTGCTGGGTGGTTCCGTTCATTAATCACTGATTTGCTGTCAGGACTTGCATATAAACCAAGAGGCGTATTATTTCGAAACTTGTCCAACTCGGACCCCCTGAAAACATCACTTATGTAGCAGGAATAACATTGAGAATGTATCCTGATGTTCTCGGTAGAGCTTTCAGCTAAGCCCGAGCACATTGACGGAGTATCTATACTTTGATGAGATGCTACAGTGTAAGGATAACGATGGATAAGTATCATCACAGGAACAGAATGGAGAATACAGCATAACGATACCTATGGATCAGTATAGTTGGATGTATTGTTTTTGTTCCTTTTCCCATACTGGTCGTGGCCATTACTACTCTAACACACATCGGGGAATGAGTAAAATACACATCGTCATGGAGATATACGCTGTACTACTAGGTCACAAAACCACGAAAGGTTTTTCGCGAGCAAGGCTCCCCTTCCTTCCGACATCATCAGCACTTTCAGGAGTCATATGTACTTTTGAGAAAGGCCGTGCTGTGGTATGGCTTCCTACCGCATTAATGATCCTTTGGAAGGCTTGTTCCAATTTTTGCCTCTTTGATATGTGAACAGACCTTATAGTCACGGCTTCATTAGGTGCTTGTACTTGGTTAAAAATATAACTCGGTGTATATTGTCACTTGGGAAGTGGTTTGCCCGACAGACATGAGAGTGAACAGTTGACTTGTGGACTGGCTAGCCGTTTTCCATCGGTTGCCGTTGTACATTTTATTCCGTCTATCTTGCTCTGTGTCTCATGTCTTTGTCTGTCTCGGCATCCTGGCAGACCCTTTTCCCGGGGAGTAAGATACTGTCCCGGGCGTACTGTAAGTTTATTGAAGAGACCCGATTTAGTAAGCTTCTTCGAGGTACCTTAAATGTAAGCGAGCTTGTTGTTTGTGCGTATTGAATTTACAATAATAAGGTGATTTTGTGGTATACATAATGGAAGAGGGACGTGAAGAACCCTTCAGGAACGATTTTTGACTTAGAAATTCTGATACTTGGAAAGGTCAACACCTATGTGGTTGGGTGAAAATGTAACATCAATAACTGTTAGTATATGTCTTCAAACTTGAAAGCGGTAGTGGTATATCACCAGTCTATCATGTCGAGTTGGATGGATCATATTAGGCTAAGAATAAAGCCCTATGTAAAGTACAGTTCCCTTTAGGTGCTTAGGTGACATGGTTCTTTGCTCTGCCGTGTTCTGCCTTATCTAGCTTATTTCTTTCCAATCGTTGCCCTCTTTGTGATAGGAACATGTGTTCATTAGCTAAGGTTAGTGAACTAGGCTATTATGAGCAAGCGAACGCAAACTGTAGAGGTATCGATACTTTTGTTAGGCTATGGATATTACTACGCCGGATGAAAGGACTACTAGGCTTAGTATTGCATATATACATAGTTATATGCGTCACAACTCTGCATAAGATCTTATTAGGCTTTATGTGGACACTTGATATACTGTATGGATTCTTCACGTAGTACTAAAGATTCTCACAGCAAAAGATTGAGACATAGTAAGAAGCACGTATATGATAAGTCTAACTATCAGAATAAGGCATACATTTGTTCTCGATTATCATTTTTCTCGTAGTATTAGTTCAAGGTCGTAGTTATGACGAGTTACACCTGCGTTTAGTTAGCTCTTTTATTTGCATCGTCATCTCAACCATTATACCTAAAGGAATGATCTTATTATGCAGTAATGAAGCCTCATTTAGTAGTGATTTGCGCATATACGAGCTCTCATTCGCCTGAAAATATCGACGAGGATCTTCTGAATTTCTTAATTCTAAACTGTTACAGTTGATGTGAAAATTCTCGGGTATGATTCTCTCTTTTTTCCGTTTTAAATAATTCCTTTTCTGGTTCGTCACACCTCAAGTAATGACCCAGACTTGACTACTAGTCAATTAGAAGGTTCGCGTTTTCATACCAGGAAAAATAAAAATCCCTAGGAAACATCAACATTTATTTACAAGAAAATAAATAAGACTGCCATGAAAATAAGAGATTTGAAATACTGTCGCCTTTCGTGAGAAAATAGAGAGAAGAGGGGAGACAGAATAAGAAAGATAGACATATTAACTAGCCAGTTACTAGGAATAGACAGATAATAGAAAATTAAGACTGTGCCTAAAACAGAGCTCAAATCTCTCGCCTCCAAACTTCTGGGTAGTAGCCAATGTAACCCAAAGCTAAAGCAAAGGCAGCAGATAATTAAGCATTGATTTATGATTTCATAATAACAGTAGCAAATATCTGTGTTATGAATACTATCAAATACGAAGATATAATTGTACATCGTATCTGGTACAACTATCAAAATTAATAAGAGACCGTCAGCGTTGCTTTTTGTGTTTTCACGATAAAATCTGTAACATGTAGAGACATCTATGATGTAATCGTGCTTTGGTCATTGTTCACATACACATTTTTACTTCCATGTTTCGTTTTGCCACCCCTTTTTATATTTCTTTTTTTGCTTTTCAGTCACTTGAACTATAAATCAAGATGTGTCACTGCCACTTGATCTAATCTTAGTGAGCCATGAAAATATTTTAACCTGGTTAGGGTGTTTTTACCTTTTCCTCCGTTCTCTATGTAGTGTCAATACCCCATAACTATAAGATTGCATTATTCTTTATTTCTGTGAGCTTAGAATCTTTTTTTCTCGGGTGTGACCCAATAAACCACTACATCTCATCCTACCTATGATGCTTCATATTTCCCTGGTTATAGGACTGGTCGAACGGCTGAGTTTTCTATAAAGCGTGACAAACCTTTGCTTTCTTTCTTTGGGTCGGTTTATCTTGTGGTCCAATAAAACAGAAACTGTGATTAGGCTAGCAAACAAACATCATATATAATTCCTTCTGTACCACTGTTTCTCTCATTAAAGAATTACCACGCCCAGAAAAGCCAAAGATGGGGGAACACATTACATACAATAATTTATGCTTCCTAGAAAGAGCCCATGTGTCCCGTAATGCGATTTTAGAAGCCATTTACAAATGAAACTTCCGCAGGTCCTCCGTCTCGCGGGGGTAGTTCGCAATGTTTAAGATGATGCTTTGATATCTGCAACATACATATATATGATAAAGTCTCTTAGCAGTTTCTTTTTGTTTGCCGTTAGAGGCGTAGATCAGACCAAGAACAATCAACTAACTCCATACATATATGCGCAGATTATTTGACCGACCGCTGGCCATAACTGAGGATCGGACCCCCGCCTATCGTCCCATTCTGGCTTTTCATCCTCTGTCCAATAGATCAAATACAGCACTACTCATATAGTTGACCGT
Source organism: Davidsoniella australis (assembly GCA_009806335.1). Lineage (NCBI taxonomy): Eukaryota > Fungi > Ascomycota > Sordariomycetes > Microascales > Ceratocystidaceae > Davidsoniella > Davidsoniella australis. The sequence goes on from RHLR01000807.1 coordinate 6,010, forward strand.
TAGTTTCTCACAGTGCAATAATCATATGTCCACGTCCTTGCGTAATTTTCCGGCGGATACTACATAAAAACAAAGCATAGATAAAGGTACAAAGCTACTATTGTGCGTATTATTTTTCTTTTAGAAATTCTTTGTTTAAGCATCCCTTTTAATATACATGAAAATACTTCCGCATCTTCTTCGGTTCTTTTCATGACTGTTTACTTGGTTCAATATAACAAGCCGGCCATGTCTCTTTCCCTTATATTGCAGTTTTTTTCCAGTTATAATCAACTCCTGGATAGCGGTACACGAATTGCAGATGTTTATACTTGCAAGGTTCTTGGTAATATAGAGACTATACACTACGTAGAATATTCGTAGAACGAAGAAGCTGGTAGAAAGAACAAACACACCGGGGTTAACCTAAGCTCTACAGTATGCGGATTTCTTTATCTTCTTTCTTGCCCTTTTAATACCCCCCCCCCCCCCCCTTCATTATATTTTACAAGTATATCTCTTTTCCGACTGGGTAATCCCTTGCCAGAACTCAATACGACATAGCTACCACTTCTCCTTCCCAAATGCCACCATCTTTCTCTACTAGAACAGCACACGGAAAATTGATGTAGCATAAAAACAGAAAACTCCATATATATTGACAAAGCGGTCATGGATTAGGCCCCATTATGACGACACAGAAATCCACTTTTGTCGAAACAGCTTGAAGTAATATATAATATTGGCTTGGAACAGGACAACAACACAGTTGGATTTTATAATTCAGTGCCAAAATGTATACAAAGTAAGAGGCTGCTCGTGTTAATACCTTGTTCCTTGTGTATAGAGGGATGACCGTTTCCATCTCATCATATGTGTGCAAATGGAATTCACGACGGGAATGACTATGTTGGTTGAATTATAATCAATACAAATCGGGATTAGCCCAACGACGTCAGGAACAATGGCTATGATGATGTGGCAATGACAGCAGTGAAGAATCATCCATTTTGCCATCGAGGTAATACGTGAACTCTGTGATGGATGCAAGATTTACGACACAAAAACAATCTTAGCTTTTGTCTATCTTATCCTTCTCCTTTCCTTCTTGCCTAACATTCGTACCTATGGCTGTGGAGTTGCTATTCCCCGTCACTATTCTACTTTTAAACTTCAGTTTATGCTCACAAATTTATAGTAACTAATGTAATTAAAGCATCAATTACTTGACGTAATTTCAAATGTAGATATCATCATGTAAACGTCTAAAACATAGCACGAGCGGTTTTTTGTAGCATTGATATTGTAGTTGAAATATTGCCCTTGGTCTTATATGTTTATACTTGCTCGGTATATCTTAAATCCAGTACTTGTATATCTGTAGGAGCCATGATATAACGCATATTGTATCTTGCATCTAATATACAGAAGTTGAAAGGTTGAAGAAGGGAAAGCAGGATATTTTTATCCGGGTGTATTCGCCTAAATTGCCGCATTGATATTTTTTCCCTTTCCTTCCAACTTTCACTCAGTTTTTGATACTTATACTCCCCAAGGTTTCCTTATGTTCATATAGGGTGATCGTTTTACGCTAACATTTTATAGTAATTTTCTGACATGTCTTTTTAGTATGTGATAGTACGATTTCCATGTTAAGAGCGGTGAACTGGATCTCTCACATATCACCGTGAACAAAAAGCAAAATATGTTGGCAATACGACACTGTCTGAGACGCGGATCGTGTTAAAGATACTAGAAAGGTAACTGTGCTTGAACAATGTTTACATAGCATATATCTAGAAGCGAAGTGTTTCTGACTCTGCTTCATTATCTCCCGTATGTCTCTTCGTCGAAAACTAGCAATATTCCGCCTAGCCGAATGTTTTCTACTCTTGATCTCTGTATTACTTCCACAAAGGAGAGTGGTAGTTCTCCCCCTTGATCGTATCAACACTGCCTATCTTTCTCTATCGGCTGTATAGGCAAACGGTTCGCTACGTGTTTGATCTGATCACATCACCGAAATATTCTCTTCGGTCAATGAAGTTTTCTTCAACAGGGGTCGGCAAATAGACAAAAAGTGAAAACGGCCCGGTTGTCAAGCTTTTGAGGGGTGTTGACCTCGCCTATGTCTATAGTTTCTATGAGACACTCAGATATGGACGTGCACTAGATGGAAGAGGGGTGATAGCCTATGGGGAAATACGATGCATTGTACAAGACAAAGTTCATAAATGCCTCGATTATTTGTCCCATTTTAAATCGTGAAATTTATCAATATGGCAGATAATAATATGATATTCTGCCTCTATTTGTTTATGTTTATGATGACTATGATAAAACCTGGCACTGCGGGGTCATAATCCATCGTGCCCTTGCGTATGATGATTGTGAGGATATACGAGGATTGTGAGAAAAGGTATCGTATTGGTCTAAATAATTTGAGACCGATGAAGAAGAAAGGAAAACTAAGACTAATATCTAGAGGGAATCGGTCCCTATTTATAGCCAAATCCAGTAGCGACAAGGCATGCCTTGGCTAATACAATCAGGCCTTAGTCTCTTACAATTGGCACACTTGATGGCCAATATTTTCGATAGCCGTGTGATACTTTGACATTGTTAGAAATACAATGGAGAAGTCCGGTTTGTTTCTTCTGATAAATGACTTAATCGAACTGAAATTGATATTGTGCTTTGAAGTGATACGGCATATTATGACCATGCTAAATACACAGACTTGTATATCTAGTGTATAGACGTTATCATGTTCCAAGTCAATAATATAAAGCGAGAAAGGCTAAAGGCCTAGCAATGTTTGCAATTCGAACTTGTCATGACTATCTAGTTATTGTAATAGTAGCGGATATTCCTTGTGTCACCTGCAACCCACACTGCCTTTCACGAAGGCTTATACCTTTATTTCCTCGGCCATAATTCACACCACTTGTCCTACCACACTCAAGGTCCGGTGTCCAGTTGCACCCGATCTAGATGGCACAGTAAGTGGAACGTCTCCATTACTCGGAGGTATCGAGAAATAGCGATAAAGACAATGGGGTTTCGTCCTCTATCTCAATTCATCTTCTCGGTGGGCCTGTTTGTAGGGTCAGTAGCTGTATTTACTTTGAAACAATGTTGGTGACTTTTTGTATAGACATACCCGCTGTATGGATGGGAGAGGCATATTAAATATCCCTATAATCAACCTCAACGGTCTTTGATTTGAAATCTAGCAATTCAATCATACTGCCATTCGTCACATGAAGAGGTGGCCCAGGGTTCTTGGGTCCATAGAAGTGCATATATAAGTTCGTCATTGATAACTATTTGGTAATGTATCATAAAGTTCCTGTCATCCATGATTTCTGCCTCGAATCTGGGTAAGTTAGGAGCGTTGGTGTAGGAGCGTAGTCCGGTCTGCAGAGCTTCTAGGAGTCAGGCAAAAGCCAGACTTGATGCCAGTGGCACACTGTAGAGCTCCCTTTATGACGTCACCTAGCGAGCGTAGCTAGTTAGTGACGATGAAGCTGTTAGCCACATTCTTCGATATGTCAGTCAGACGGACAAAGATCTTGTTGTCCTAGTATGACTCTAATGTGTTGGAGATTACTCTAGAACCAGGTGTCTGATAGTCTTTATGTGCTCGCTGCTTCTTCCATCTTTTCTTTCGAGAAACGTTCTCCCAATCATCCTCCTTAGAGGACACCTAGATGCTTTCTTTTACCTTAGTTGGTAGCCGGTTAGGCTACTACGTTGCTGACAACTCCTGCATAGGTTTCCGTGTTATTGTTTATTTTTCTTTGGAGAGAGGGGGGATCGAGATTTCAATTACGATCGCATCCATCTTCAGAGTGATATGAGCGCTGTGAGGTCACTCTTGGGGTCTAGACTTGATTATATTTAGCATCTACCTGAATCACTAAGATCATACGACGCCGGATTGGATACCGGACAGATATTTAAAGTCCTCCGCTAGACAAACTCAATAGCTTTGTATGTGCTAGCTTTGATTTGATTATATTTAACAGGGACAAATAATCGAGGCATTTATGAACTTTGTCTTGTACAGCTAGCTTAGAAACTATGCAGATCCAAGAGGATAAATAGAACAACAACAACAACAAATCACATATCGAATGGCAAGATGGCCGAGCGGTCTAAGGCGCTGTGTTCAGGCTAGTCTTCTTCATGAAGATCAACCTTCGCAGTGGAGCAATCCGCGCGAGTTCGAATCTCGTTCTTGTCACCATACCTTTTTGGATAGATTCACTAATCTGCTGAGGGTGCCGAGAGCCAGCGGCCTTTCGGACCAGCTTTTCATACTTTTTGATTGTACGATAAAAACACCGGGACAGTAGGTAGATGTAAAATAGTAACAAATAAATAAAACACCAGGTTGCGCTAGACAGAGAGCTCTCTTTGCCCCAAATCTGGACCCTAAAAAGTCATAAGATATGTTCGAAATTATGCGCTCCTGCAATTGCTGGCCGCCCAGGAGCTACTTAAAAGATAACATCAGACAGTTGCTCTCGTCCGGAACAAGCCGTCATATTGCTGCTCGATAACAGTAGATAAATAAAAACCAATAGACTCTGAAAATACTTGTCTAAAGTGAGACTTGAACTCTATTGAATATCACGATTAAAATACAATCATTATCATTTATTTAATACTCACATACAAGAGAACTCGTAGATCTATTTCGTATTCAAGTACTAAAGACAACGTAGTTTCCCTATCTAACTAGGTAGACTCATTGTAGTACAAGTGAAAGAAAGTAAAAGAATCATAAGATGCCCCCCTCTTTATCAAATGCATCGTACTAAATATATGCTTATGCATTTTGAAAATCGCGAAATAGAAACAAAACCAAACTTAGCTTCATAAACCAGCACAGTATAGGAAAAGGTTGTAGCAATGCATAAAGGATTACATAAAATATAATCGTAGCATTCATGGATGACAACTATGTATGATACTAGAAAATAACTAAATAATTAAAACCGCGTTGGCTTCCGATCTGGCTCAGTATCAACATTAGCAAGTGATCTCTTTCTTGAGGATAGCTTATTTTTAATCACAGCCATATCAAGGTCAATGTTCATCCGTTCCCCTGATTTAGGGTCTTGAAGAACATTTCTGTCCTCAAGATCTCCATGCTGAGAACCACACTCAGTTATCTGCAATGCCATGTGTTCAAACGATTTATAGCTTTCATCTGTTAACTCTTCAAGAGAATCTCCACCATGAGAAAGTAGAAGAATACACGAATCATCATGAAGCTTCAGGGAGATACCTTTCTTCAATTCAATAATCCCTAGACAAACAGGAATTGCAGTTGGTTGTAAACTTTCGAGCTTAGAATAGGCAATAGTCTCTTTGTGGATGAACCACATGTCTTCACTCTCAAGGCATTTACCCACTAGCGTGTAGCCAAATGGATAAACTGTGAGCCTGACCAAGGATCCAGTATCACCACATAACTGAATCTTTAGCTTTTAAGTAACAATTGGACCATTAACTGTCTAGTACATCACTTATTCAGCCACGTGTTTTCACTAACTATGGAAGATTCATATTTCCGTGGTTCCCCTACCTGTACCACCTCACCGGAAAACTGACGGGCCGGTATTCTTTGGACGTGTCTGCTGGCAGCTGTCTACACAGTGTCCGCGCTAGTTCCCGGTGTGCGGTATACTGTACTCTCACTATGAACCCTTGACCCTAGTGATTGCTTTGGACTATCCCAGCAATAACTAAGATACTACCAAATGTTATTAAAACATTGCAATAAGTTGATATTACCATGAAGTATCACCGCTGTTCAAAATGCACTGAGTTATAACTTTAAACGATCGTGAAAAAGAAAATTAAATTGGTAGACTTTTTAAACTAAATAGCTAATAAAATCAAAGTGTACAAATCATGCTGTGGTATATAAACTCCTGTCCTGTTCTTGTCCGTCCTTGTTAGTGATATGATAGTGTTTGGTGCGTGACCTATAAACACTGTATAATCAGATGCGAAAAAAAGTATTTGAAAAATGTGAAAAAGAGTAAAATAGAGATGACGGTGAAAACCTAGTAGGCGGAGATTCTCATGGCTGGCCAGTTTATCCGCTCGTAGTTAGGAAGTACGTTCTGTTGAGCAACAGGCACCAGGTTGGCTGTTTGAGCAACCACAGACTGATCATTAGTAGCCTCTTCATTCTCAAGCATTGCAGTCTCAAAGGAAGGTAGGCCGTCATGGGAATGGAACTGTGTGTCCATCGCTGGCTGGGCAATGACTTGTAAAGGTAGCTGTAGAGTGATATGGGAACCAGAAGCTAGGCTGACTTGTACTTTGAGTGTGTAGACGCGTGCAATCATGCAGGTAAAGAAGGTCGGCACGAATATTTTGCGTTTGTAAGGTAGGTCAAAAGGCACATGGATGCTGGCTTGGTGAAGTAGCGTGCTTGATGATGATAGAGACAGTAAAGAATGCTTCTTGTGCGTAGTGATACCAGTCCCAGAAAGGCCTTCCGAGGCATAACCACTGTCTCTGCGCTCCATTACCGTGTCGGCATTCTCAGTGTTCCACTGTACCTTTCCCGGTGGTAGTTCCATGTCGAACGCATTTACACTAGTTGAGTATGACGTGCGGAACTGTAGTTGAATCGGATTGTTGCCGCCCATATTGGGAAAGTCTCGCATAGCTTGCGCTGAGTAGAAAGTGGTACTGACAATCTGGCTGAGATGGCAGTGATCTGTGGCGGCTTCACATCGACAGAAGCAGCATTGAAGCTGAGATCAACATTGACACTTGCACCGTGCGTGATGCCCGCAGGCGCGCACCCGTCTGGGCCAACTATGGCCGGTGGTGGCTGGGCAGCGCGGGCTGTTAGCTTGCCCTGTTGGCGGCCGAACAAGCTGTTGCGGATAGTCTTAGTCTTGCTCATGCAGTACATGACATCGTCACCTGAGATGCTCAGTGGTGGCCTCTCGGAGCTAGGGGATAGCACAGTAACGATCTTCGAAGCCTCGAGGACTTTGACGCTACGGGCGTGAGAATCATTGGGAGTCAAACGTAGTACGCGGGCCTTGATGCTGTATTCGACTGAGGCACAGCTAGTAGTCATGGTATCGCGGCTCCAATCGCCAGAACCAAGCGACGAAGGAAGACACATGTGCTCAGCCTGGACACCGTCGTGGCGTACTTTGTGCATGCAGGAAGAAAGGGTCGTCTGCAGAGGATTCGACCCCGCTCGAATTGAAATTACAATACGCGAAATACTACAACTCACTTCAAGAGAAGTAGAACATTCGCCTGCTAAGACACAAAGCCGGAGCCTATTCTTGTCCATCTAAACGTGCGGGAGTATCGTCGCTTTCTGGCATGGATTCTGACTTAGAGGCGTTCAGCCATTATCC
>RHLR01000808.1:0-13383 GCA_009806335.1 Davidsoniella australis
AGTAGCTCATTTGCTTCTTACTCTCCGCATATATACAACAGATGTTTCTACATAGGCGAGGTCTTTTACGTTTTCATTTAGTTGTAACATGCTTTAACCCGCCAGTGCTACACATATTAAACATATAATTATATAAGTATATCTATAGATATATTGGACATCGTCATCGATGAGCCGAGAAAAGTACGACCTTGGGCTCAGACGCAACACAGATTCCTCTTCGTGGAGAACCAGAGAAAAAAAATAAGCCTGTCCAATAATGCAGCGGCAACTGGGCTCTTATTGATGTTGTAATTGTCCACTTCTTAGCCGTAATCGAGCCACTCCATCAACAAGAATTTGCTGCTACGCTACCATTTATGTTTTCAAGTGCTGTAGCTGGGGTCTCATATAGGTCGGGTTCGGCCCGGTCTAGTGTGATCTCGTTCGTCTGGATCAATGGGCTTATAAGAATCTATTGGATGGTATTAACTGTCAAGGAAGCACCTTTTAGAATAACGTAGATGCAGCTAGAAACTAAGCTACTACTACTGTATTCGCTAGTTTCATATCCTTCTATATGGAAGCCTAAGCCCAAACCGTCTAGGCTTATTAGCCAGGTCTCCTTATCAAGCAAAGCCTTTGTTACTGACGAACGTTGTTCTACAGCCCGGCCTGAGTGAAGAAGCCAGGAGGTAAACTAGGGCCTAGGAAAGAAGAGATTCACATCTCATGGTAAAATGATAAAAAAAAAAAGCGTCTGTGGCTGGTGAACAAGGTCGAAGGAAACTTTAAAAAATCGATGAGGAGAGCTTCGTCAACGGCCAGACTGGGTAAGCAATGCGACTGGCTGTTGTTCTTGCCTCTCAAATCGCCAACGAGGCTCAAATATGATAAAATGCAGATGCAAATTGACATCATCTATTTTCACTATAAACCGCCTTAGCCGAAGTGGTGAATAAACATTGATGAATAACAGGAAGAACAGAAAAGATGGGCTTAAGCGAAGACCAGTCGTTCCTTTCCCTCTGTTTGCTGCAAATCAATTAACGACTCTAGCCCGAGTTACTGATTATTTTAACTAATGGGTTTATTTATTTTTGTATATAACTTGTTACATTCTCGGTCTATTGCTACCGTTTTGTTTCGTTCATCACAGCCCATCTTGATTTTCTTTCTAGCAAAACGTACTTTTCGTCTAGATACATGTAGCTCATACCAAACTTAGCGTAGTAATATCATGATGTAGCTACATATATGATGCACACAGAATCGTGTTCTCATCGTACATACCTAAATCTTGAGAACATGGGCTAGACTCGTTCTATTTTTATAATTGATAGAAGAAGTATGTTTGTAGAATAGAAAGCAGACGAAAAAAAATCTTGGAATAAGGCGCGCGGGCTCTGATGTTCCTTCTACATCAGTCATTCCTTGATAGTTATTCGCCTCTAGTTTAGAAAACAAAATAACTTCCATCCTCAATGCAACTTCAAGACGTTGTCCAAGGTCACTATACAACTAACTGATAGCTAATCAATTTGCTAGGAAGAGGAATTGCTGACCTGTTAAGTCTTGACTTGCCTACTACTACGAAACGCGGATACACGGAGTTGGCCGGTCAAGCTCCGCCATATAGTATTTGCATCACTTGTATTAGTATATCTGTACTGCAAAACGGAAGACGCAAGTCTCAAAATTTGGGTACACCTGTGCTTATTAGACAAATCTATATATAAATGTGCACACTATCGCCCACGCTTCACCGAAGAAGTCGCTAAATCAAAAGAGAAAAACTACATGGTATATGGTATAACTAGTAGTAACTTAGTGTGGTTATGCATCTTGCCCAATGTAGTAAACGCTATGAATTTTTTTTGCCCTCTGACTTGATCTTTTTCGAAGCTTCATCCCTTGTCTTTTTTTTTTCAAAACTATTGAAAGAAAAAATACAAGAGTATTGGAAGAAATGAGAATAAAGAAAAACGCCAACAAAAAGAGAAGGGAAGGAGTGGTGGACGGGTGAAGATGGTTCCTTCCCGCATTGCCGTTGGCCTTTGCGTATCTCCCCTTCTATTTTGTCTTTGTGGGCTTTCTTTTTCTCTTGAACTCCTTGGTTCTATTAGTATAGTGTTTTACCTGACGTAATTACTATTATCTTCTTCTTTATTTCCCTCTAGTACGCTTATAATAATGTTTTATTTCATCACATTGTTTATATACTGGCTCTCGTGAATTCTTTGTTTTTCTTTTAATGACTAAATCACGAAATTCAACAGTGCTTGTGAAGTGGCATCTATTGACTAGTGCAATATCCCACTTTTTTTTTTTCATCATCCGTTCATCGAGAAAAGAAACCGTTCTTACTTGATCCGTTCGTGCCCTCGGGCCCTGTCAGACTCGGACTTGACCATGGCTTTTTTGGACGTCGGCAGATTATGGTAAGTGCGTTTTCCGAGGTTCAGACCAAATCTTCAAAATGTCATCTTATACATATAAAAATACCTGACCAGTTTCCTATTTTGTTTGGAATGCTTTACAATATACAATATACGGTGATACTAAAAATGCCAAGTTATGTCGAATATCACAATTAATTTGCTTATATGTATATGTGAAGGTTTAGTTTATAAATCTTTGTAAAGTTTGGCAGCAGATGAAAGGCTTAATATTATTAACGAGGTTTTTATTTCCTTTATTAAATAAAAAATAGTTTATTACAGATAGGTGAACACTGATTGATTCCCTTCTCAAAATCAATCCCGGCTCGCACGTCCCTCCGACCATCGCATGTCCGCGATCGAAATATTCTGCATTCATCTGTATGTAGCTGTCAACACACCATTGAACCAGAATATACCACCCCGGTACGCATATCTGTATAACTACACTATGGTAGCATTGTAACAAGAAGGCCGCGAGCAAAGCGGGCCTGATATCAACGGCCGGTAGCTTGACTAGAACCCACTTTCCTTCCTCCCCCCTCGACCTTGCAACTGCAGACAAACCAATAGAGAACGGATATTCATGGTTGCGATGAACAGGATGATTGCCTAATAAGCGGCAGCGGCACAACAAGCAACATAGTGAGAAAAGTAGATCAAGACCGGTGGTGGTGGGTAGGTTTAGAAGGCCGGACTTCCATTATATATAATATATGACTTCATAGTATCAAAGTGTATTCGTAGTTTGTAGGTTTCTAGGTTGTAGATTATAGTTTTTACGTCGCTACCTAATTATTGCCATGATATCTTACTAACATGTGTGGCTAAGTCTCATCTATATTTTGTCTCATGATTCCAAGCACATCGTTGCGATTTCGGCCACACCCTCTTTTTCTAGGCATATCATTGTTAATGTTGTATTGTAGCCTGATAAATGCAGCTTGGTTTCCTTTTATCATTGTATCTTTGTTATAAGAAGTATATCAGTTTAAATCGGATTCCATGCCTGAATGACTCTGTATCTGTGAGGTCCATAAGCACTAGGATGTGTTGCTGTACAAGGCCTGAAGAAACAGTAGGGCCTCAGTTCCGAGTAACCTTGCCACCAAATTGCTGTTTAGTGGTTACCTACAGATAACTGTACTAGATAAGATATTTCATTTTCATTTTCCATCGAAAACACAAGTTCATGTGAATTGCAGCATGTGTATAAAACTCACCGCTGTTCTCATTAAAAATGTAGAGAAGCACCCCTAGAGTATATTATAGCTAGTCCTGTATTTCCATTTACTTGATAAATAATTTATATATAGTTATATAACTATTCAAGCCTATGGTATATTTACTTAGCACATATGGTTTGTCAGTCTTTTTTTAAACATTAGGTATATGCTAAGGCTGTAGTTCGCTGTATGTATCTGTAGTTATATATGTCTATGGCGCCTTATATATATGGTGGGGGCTAGGATTAGTATAGATATGTTTTTAGGCAGCCCAGTTTAAGCCTAAGTTCACTTTGATACTTGCAAAGCCTAGATATAGATAATCGAGTAAGTGGTACCGCTAGCCGCCCATATGAAGTGGGATCGACGCAGATCGAGAAGTCACTTTGAGAAACATCAGACCGCTGTTTCTTCTCATAAAAGGCTTTTTTTTTTTCAAAAAAAATAATAATCTGTATACCATGTCCCTCGTAGTAAAGGGATAAATATGAGGATCCGACTACAGATACATACATGCTCACATAATAGAGGCCAAACAAAACAAAGCATCTCCTCTCTTGGCACCTTCAAGAAAAGGAAAGTATGTATCGAATTTTCTCGCCATCTTGAAAACAAAGCCACCCGCACAATATCCTCCTTTTGATCCACAATAACATCGGTTAGTTTTCCTTTGTGGTGGCTTTTTACTAACGACTACCAGTATTACCATCACCGGCTGTGTGTGTGTGCGTGTGTGTCTCAGTAAGCCGAACCACTAGAAGATTTGCAACAAATGGCCTGTTTATTTATATCTGTATAGGCTGTCAGTCTTTATCCAAAGGTGATATATGACAAAGGCGACCATATGTCTTCCGTTATTTACACACCCAATATTCCCTTAATAGACCAGTACAGCAGAGAAAGGGATGCACGGCAGCAGCTAGTTTTACAGATGTTTGGTTGGTCATGTATTTTGTCTGTCAGATCACTCGCACTAGTTGTCCCAAACATTGAAAGAGAATTCCGAATCTCGGTGTTTCATTTCTTCCCTTCCTCTCTTTTTCCTTCTTCTTTTTTTTATTTTTTTTTACTGTAGTCAGATTATTCCACGCTACCCTACATCATGTAGTATTGCGGTGGTTGGAACGCTAGAGTCGCAGTAGCTAAGAAATACTTGAGGTGATCTGAACTATGCAATACAGTGGATGGCTGACTTGGAAAAGAAAAGAAAGTCCTTGCCCTCTACCACAAGTTCATGTCTAGAAATTAGGGCATTGTGTAGTCTGCAGACAGCAAAACACCACGAGGTGAGTTTTTGCTCCTAATGTTTATCACCTCTGGTGCACTTTTAGACACTAGGCAGCAATGCCATGATTTATTTTATTGGGGTCAAGCGTTTCTATCAAGTATGAATTTATTATACCTAAACTATGAACAAGTGCATATATCAAATAGAAAATGGAACATATGTATGTATACGAGCAAAAAAAAAGCATTTCAACTTTTCTTGTTCTTTATTCTACGCTTCACCCTCGCATGAATATGGAAGACTCAAGCCAATAGACTTCAAGAGATACAAACGCTTTACAATCAAGTAAAACCACATATGTTATCACTGTCATCAAGCAAAACATGTGACCAACCCTCTTATGCGGGTTCAGCAAGCCGGGTCCATCCCAATAAGCCCAAAGTCTTTGAGTGATATGTTTTCTGTATTTTATGCCCGAATCAAGACCCAAGTGTGAACCAAACTTGGCTTTGTGATGTGTTGGCGTCTGCCGTGCCCCAACATGACAAGCGAGCAAAGGAGTATTTGCGAGTCACAAGACGTGAGAAAGACGTAGCAGTCAGATAGTGCCGTTAAGAGAAGAACAATAGCGACAACAAGGCTATATATGTGTAGGTAACTCTCTCCTCATAACCCTAGCAATGTGTCCTAACCACCGTAACAAAATACAGCATTTTTGATGTACAACGATGTGTACGCGAATGTAATTGTAAATAAGAAAGACTCCCACCTCTGCTTATATTTTGCTACGATGGCTTAGTTTGGAAGCCAGCAGCGGAATCGGTGCATCGGTGTTACTACAGTGATTCCAAACCACTAATCCCACATGCTCTTTTTAGTTGTATATATGTGTAAGCTACATACATGAAACCAACCATATGGCCAACAATGGGTCGGATAGTTATAAAGCTGTTAGCTTCGCTTTGTGAGCAGCTATACAATCTTAACACTATAAGCATGCAATGCTATATTATTCTACATCTCTCAAGCTATCAAGACACCTTGTGTTAGGCTCTTACTGCTGGATATGATTTCTTGCTTACATTCTATGCCGTGGCAAGTGGCTCAGACGTACCACAGATTTGCAGACGAAAGAACGCCGCCCGGGCCTTTTTGTGTCCTGCTGATAGCTGACGTTTGTTTCTGTTTCCAGAAATGTATCGTATGAATTTCGGGCGTTACAGGTAGTAATGTCTACTCGTGGCATGTGTATGTAACTACAGTTGTATATATATATACATACAGACAGATACAATTATTGCGTAAAATTAAATCCTTCTCCGCTAGCCCGGGCTTACAGAATATATCTTAGACACTAAGATAACAAGGCTAGCTAGTAGGCCAGCGCTTGGAGTAAAACTGTGAAACAATTTAGAGCGCTACTTTCTTGGTCAAGTCAGTTCAATGAATATCTATGCCTCGCCAGTTTATTCCTGTAACACAGCAGCCCCAAACAGTAGAGAACACAAGATACAGAATGGAATCTTAATTCTCTCGATGCTTGGCAAATTGTCTATTCTACAATACCTGGGTCATCGGACATAATTATAGCTACAAACGAGAGAGACCTCTTCCATAAACATAGTGAATTCGAAGACATGTTTTTGAGCGAAGAGGGAAGAAGGGATAATGAAATGTAGCACTACTTTAAGATCTATTGCCATAAACAATACTCAGCTATAGCCAGGCGTTGTGTTATACGGTATGCTTGATGCTGTGCCGCTCAGTACTATGTATATCTACTGTTCGTATGATCCTGTACGCGTGAGATAGCCTTTATCATTGTCACTGCCTCATAGCCAGGCCGTGGTCAAATCCTACACATGAAGTTTACTATGGGAAAGGTGTAGGCTACGTCTTGTACATACTTGTTGTTGCTGATGCTAAATGCCAACGGAGCGGCCGTGATGATCTGCCGCACAACTGTCCACACCCTCTTGTATGCAATACAAACACATCATCCGCTGGAACGTGTCACTATAATGAATTGCCTTGCCCATACAGATCCTGTTCCGTTATTCTAATTTCCAGGAAGGTTTACCATCTTTCCACCGTGCAAATCCCTAGTGATCTTACGGCGGGCGTGAAGTATTTTTTCTTGGCAAGATGTACCTTTTTTTTTTCTCGCCGCCTACAACAACTAAAGAACATGTATATAGTAGATAGATAGCACAATGAATATACACCCCCTTCCTTCTCCCCGTCTTCTATAGAGCCTGGTGACCATTGTTTCTGAATGCGATCTTGGTACTGGCCTCGAGGTGGCAACTTGGTTCGCAGCAATATCTGGCCAGTAATAACACGCGCTCACATCGGTAGCGCTGATACCAGAGAAATGGCTTCCGGTATTTAAATCAAGTGTCAGGGTAGGAATTTACGCTCCTTATAGTTAGACTATGACATCAGTTTATTTCGAAGGGCTAGATTGGAACAAAAGAACAAGAATGGCCTAAACCTTACTATCACAGCCATCGTGATGCTTCTAGGGAGACGTGTCCGATGAAGAAATTCAGGTGACCAGAAGCTAGGGGATACGGAGATTAAACAAAGAAAAAAAAACACATATAAAAATGCTTTATGATCAAAACTCATCAAGTTCAAGAAACTAACAGGACCATAATCTACGAGTGGGTAACTACTTCAGGGCGATATTGGTCTGGCATAAAGAACTGTTATCTCCGCCTTGATATAACCTTTTCCTTGCTTATCCTCAGGCGGGAATGTGATATTGAATCCCAATCAGCAACCTGATACTCTTTTTTTCTTCTCTCTCGTTATTTTTCTTTTTTTTTCCCTAGCTATCAAAGTTCTTTCTTCTCCAGGCTTATTCCCTGCTTACTTGGTACGATTCTGCATATCTTTTGGTTGTAGATATTCAGGGAGAAATAAAAAGAGCCCATTCATTACCCTCTCACTCCTCTTCTCAGCGCGAAGAATGACGGAAATAATAAAAAGAAAGATCATCATTGGAATTTTGAAGCTATTCACTCGGCCGACTTCTCCAGAGACAAGAGGAAGAATAGTCAAAAGCCTGCAAGACCTACCTACCTCTCATAATCGTGTTCGACAAATCGATAGAAAATAATATCCTACTAGTGAATAAACAACCAGTTAACAACAAATTCATCGGGCTGTTAGTTGTATTTTGTTCACAGCTAGGATATACCTTGTTGACATATATCCAGCATTCAACCTTCCCCTCCTTTTCCCCTTCTCAAAGCTCAGGTGTTTGTTTTCATATTATACATAGTTACATGAATATTCTTTCTTCATTTTAGGTGAAGAGGAACTATCGGTCTTTCTCTTCTCTTGTTGCTTTCTGTCCTCTTTTTCTGGCCTTTCCGTTCACGGGGAACTCCAAAATATATTCACCAGGGTTTCACGAACATCAACGTAACAATGCTTACAAAGTGTGAGCTTTTTTTTTTTCTATTTTATCTTTTATATGTATTGTGCCCTTTATATTTCATCCCGCTAGCTTTTTTTTTTTTTTTTTTAGGGAATGAGCCATATATTTAGTATTAGAATCTTTGATTATCATTAATATCGATGAATGACTGTACATGTTTTCTTTGTTGTGGAGGGCAAATATCTCTTGTAGGAAGAGATAGTTGAATGTAACCCACAGCTAGCCATTACAGCATAAAGCTTTGTTCCAATGTGATAGGGCATGTTTGTTTTATCACCTCTTCGAAACCTATGTTTTTGGAGTATTAGGTGTTTCTTTTTTGTATTTTCCCTTTCAAAAATTGCTTTGCACCCCTCCCAGAGATAGTTATGAAAATGTGACAACACTTCAAAGTCCGAGTTCCGAGACGGTTGTAGAAGCATATCACCGGTACAAAAAACGACCATTGCGACTCTTTTGCATATTTCATTGCAACTTGAATACGCAAGTCGGATAGAAAAAAAATTGGATATCACAGTAATTGCAACAGTACATTTTGAGATAAGTCTTGTGCCGAATAACTTAGATACGATACTTGGTAAATACCTCACATGTTGTAACTTTCCCGACAAATACTTACTCTCCATACTATGTCTTACTTGTAGAACATTAGCCGTCCCTATACTTTTCGAGACAACGCCAAAACTCACAGTCGACCGCTACTTCCAGAAAAAAAAAAAAAAAAGGGAAAGAAAGGGCTATCACGAGGAAAACAGGGCCGAATGATGCCTCTATTTCGGCTCTACCGTCTCTGTATAGTAAACATTATATCGAAAACCACGGTGTTTCAGGGGAGATTGTCATATCCTGTTCTCTAGACCTTGCCATAGCAGCCAGCACTTACTTGCTTTATTTTTTCCTGTCAAATGGCTTGATTTATAGACTTACTTGCTCATTCGACGCCCAGCCTTTTTCCATTTATTTCTCCCCTTCCCTTGATCTCTACCAATGGTTGTCGGTTCTAACACAAAATATAGGCTCCAGGCGATGTCACTAGAAGCTAGCAGCTCGCCTACCTTCCCAGTCCATGCGTGGAGGGGATATTCCTAATCAACACATTTCTTTTATACAGTTTATAGTTACTTATGGATGATTCCAAGCATAGCTTTCTGTTAGATATGTAAATTAGAAACATTAATAATATGATAATATACAACTATATTAGAATGTGGTATATATATATGCATTTCGTTTTCCATTCAACCTTTCTTTTCGTATATATAGTTGTAGTCGATATTCTTTCATCATTCCTATTAGACAATAACGTTATGATATCTACATACTTGTCTTCACCTTTCTTAACTCTTCCTATGCTTGATCTCCATGGTTCTTCCCCTTGGCTTTTCTAGCCAATCATAACATATAACACACATACCCGCGGTCACATGACCGAACGCTCATGCGAGGGAAGTGGATTCTTGCCGCTTCTGGCAGCTTTCCTTTTAGATCTTTACTTTCCTTTTTGTTTTTATTCTAGAACCCTTGCCCGTTCTATTCCCTGTCCAGCTTTAAAAAGGGTTTGTTTTTCCCTTGCAGCTTATTTTGATGACAACCTATTTTCATATTATTAACCCAAGAACTCACTCATCGGTGAGTTTTCCAGGGGTCATGAAATAATACTTGAAATTTTTATAATATCCTCGTTTTGTATAGTTATTATTTTTGTATTTGTTTTCCTTTTATAATAAAAAAAGACTAATGACTTGCAGTATTGCTGATAAAACCCTTATAAGAAACAACGTGTTGCTTAGGGTTGAACCGATGAACTTCACTCGGCTGCCTTACAGGGCCAACTCAGAGCGCATTTACTCTTAACGTTTGGCTATCTCAACAACATTTTATTAAAACAGTGACTATAATAAAACGATTAGGAGTCTACAATAATTCCATGTAGAATAAGAGAGTCATTTAGAACTATATTTAAAATCTATTGAACACACAAGATTAAATATTCTATAGATGGAATATAGGACGCTAGCAGGTACTTCTTAAGCAAGCGATGCGATGCTGTTATGTATATTTGTACAAGTATGGATCACTTTGAACTAACTGCTAGCTAGCTGGTATATTTCTTAATTTATAAATCAATTTCCGTTGAACTATTCAAATGCTCCGTGGGAAGTTAAGCCAGATACATGGTGCAGGACCCTGCTAACGCTACAAATATACTCAAATAATTAACAAGATCCTATCCACTTCATGACCGAAGCGAACGATAGTACTTGCTCATTCATTTCATTAAACTTCAATATAATGACGATGAACGCATCCGTGTGTACAGCCACCCTCACATCGGCACCTAATCAGTTAATTAATTGGTAACATGGACCTGCTCACATGTTATATGTACATTTCCTTCTCTTTCTTATTTTCTATTAGGAACCATGGAAGATCAGGACATAATCAATATAGCCTGCAAAAAAAAGTAGCGAAGAAAAAAATGAATAGAGGATTCTTAGACAGTGATCGACAAGACCGAAAAGCTGATATGTATGCAAGTTTATAATGTACGTATAGTGTTAAGTAGCGATGATTTAAAACTAAATATTATAGCTATATCATCTTCATGTTACTGTATGATATATTGAATATTGATACACTAGCAACTACACATTTCTCTGTAATTAGTGCTTAATAAATGATACAGCCTCCGTATGATAACATAAAGTACATTTACTGGCTAAGAGCATCAATGATCAATAACGGGCTTAAATTTCAAACTAATATGTAATTTCTACTTCCTTTTATTCTCGCAATATTGCGTGCCAAAATTATATATCCGGACGCATTCCAAGATATCATCACAGTTAGCTCTCATATCATCTCACTTGATACATATGTTTGAGCCTGTGTCATACTTTATATGAAGATCCCATTCGCATCAGCCTCGTTTTCCTCTCTCATTACTTTTTTGTTCGTATACTTGCATCACCCCCGAAAAAGAGCCGGGGACTTGACTTGTATTGAGGGCCGACTGTCTTTTCTCTACACCTAGTTGAGGGTTTGTTTTTCTCTTTTCTGATTTTCAGCTAGAAATATGTGACTCGGAATATCATAAAATGGACATGTAGCGACTTATTCCTTGTCCCTTGCTCGTATGCAGATGTATGGAATAACCAGAACAAAATAATGAATATTTAGAGCCAACTGTTGAAAAAGGAAGAGGAAACATCTAATCTACTAGTTCAGCAAAACGGAGCAAAAAGATGGCAAACTGACTGGGCAACAATATCAACAGCCAAGATCACATATAAACTATACCAAGCGGGCGGCTGAGGAGACCAAAAATAGGCATGATTTGCAAACCAATTAGTATCCGAGAAGCTTCCTTGTCATAAACATCTCAAAGCGGTCTCGGAAAGCATCGAACAAAGCAAAGGTATCCCTATTTGAATGAAACCTGTGGTAAAATTTCTGTTTTCAACAGCCTCGGATTATGTGATTATTTCATCATGTGACGGTACTTTGGATGTGATGAGCGATGTGATGTTGATTCATAACTATGTGCACAGTTGTAAAAGTACTAGATAAATTGATACCAACACTGAGATTCGGAGACGGACTCTGACAACACATCTGTCAGCTTACAGATGAATTATAATGTACATTCATTCTTCTAGTTGATCGTCGCTTATACTGTGTTTATTTGATATAGTCGTGTCTGAAATGGAAATGTTTTTACATTTGACGTAAGCTCTAACACAAGATTTCAATTCAGAAGTAAGAATATCATGTATTTGGTGCAAGAAATGATGGACATCATAGCCTATTTTGGTGTGTCCAGGCGATAGGAAACGGCGTGATCGTCGCTATGGATACTGATGTGATAGCCAATATGTGACAATGTGGTCGTGGCTGAAAACTCGAGAGCGAGGAATACCTAAAACAGAACGACTGAAATGATTATTTCAGGTAGGCGCTTAAGAAGGTGTTTGTTGTGATTATTCCTTCTTCATTACCCCAATACTACACTTGCCTGCCTGCCATTGGTGATCAAATTTGGTTTTAACAGTCTTCACAACATAAAAAAATAATCTATATGTAGGTAGAGTATACATATAGTTAGTTGCAGGTAGAAATCTGGAAGCAAGCTTTGTTGTTGGAAGGCTAGCCTATTATGGCCAGGGAACAGGCGTTGAGAGAAAGCTCAGCTCTCGGGATTGTTGCTTTTTGATAGCAATATACAGCATGATATAGGAGTGCCCTGCAGAAGTCTAGCAAATTGTTCCGCAAATTTCAGTCCGGATATATAATGGTACAGCCTGTAGTGTTACTGTGATTAAATGGTGGATGTTAGTGGCGAAAAAAAAAAAACACATCTCGAGAAGATGGAAAACGTTGCAAAGCTGAACTTAATCGGATTTGTTGGTGGTCGACGAGCGAGGCAGACAGCCTCACGATCATAATGGCTGTTGACAGGACGCCATGAACTGGCGGTGAGGAGATGTGCATATGTTATTGACATATCACATATATGAATATAAGTGCCCGTACAAGGCCCAATAAAGAACTTGCTTTAGATGTTAGGGATACTGATGACACCAACGAGACGTACAATATAAAATGTGAAGAAGATGCAATAAGCGGGTTGCTAACATGTACATGCAATAGGAGATATTGTATTTCCTCAAGAGGCAGCCATAGCTCGGAATACGAGGAGTGAGGTAAGAGGAATTAACAGACGGCTGTTTGCACGATGGTGTCACCATATCTTGTGCTATGCTACAATGGATGAGTTCCTACGTGTATTATATTGCTCATTTGCGTATTTTGGATGCAGGAAGCTAATATGTAACTAGTCTCTTTCTTATTAGTGGCTGTTTGGTCGGCCATTTAATCAGACTTGAAGGACGCGGCACGCTGTGTAGGTAGCCGTCGGGTGCTTGAGGTGTTGGGTGTTATTGCGAACAGGGATTACATATGCGAGCATAGGAAAGAAGAGAAGGATAGAGATAGAGGAC
This sequence comes from Davidsoniella australis, assembly GCA_009806335.1. Taxonomy (NCBI): domain Eukaryota; kingdom Fungi; phylum Ascomycota; class Sordariomycetes; order Microascales; family Ceratocystidaceae; genus Davidsoniella; species Davidsoniella australis. The sequence continues at coordinate 13,323 of RHLR01000808.1, forward strand.
ATCAAAGGCCATAGAATGACGATGATGATCAAGCGAGCCGGAGCCCGATGGTAGTAAGAAA
>RHLR01000809.1:0-13384 GCA_009806335.1 Davidsoniella australis
GTTGCAACCTCCTGAATGTTGCCGAGATTTGGGGTTTCTTAGCCTCTTTTGCTTTGCTATAGTTTATATTTCAGAAGTGTTGTTTAGGGTTTAACCCCATTCACTACACAATCTAAAAGCGAGGGTGAGTTTGATTAGACTTTGTGTTGCTGTTCCTGGCTACTACCTGAAGCGGCTTAGCTTTCTTAGTGTGGGTGAGCTTGGCTGCAGGAACGAACATTTAAGAGGAAGGGAAATGAGGGGGCGTGGCTATAACAAGCTAACTAGAAGGCCTAATAAGAAAGAATAAGAAAGGAAGCCTCCGTCTATTGGAAGAAATGGAAGAGCATTTACAATTATGGATTAATTAGATTCTGTCTATTGCCTGTCCAATGAAATAAGAGTCTGTGAGATAACTTTTCTTTGTCTAAAGAGTAAGAAGAAAATACAGTAGGACAAGGCGAGCCACTGACATCACAGGGAGCAATGAACGATTCTTGTCAATGTTGTATTGTGAAGCACCAAAATACCCAAAACAAAATTGGCATATAGAATTATACAATCTATGTACAACTAGAACCTCCTCTTTCTCTCGTTGGTTACTTTGACTTGAGCAAGAAAATAAAACGAGGTGAAGTCGAAGAGGTCAAAGCTTTACGTAACCAATGGCCTTAGACAAAGAAAAAAACAATAAATTATAGACGGCCTGAAGATCGAGTTTAGCTAGCCAACCATGTTTAAACTAGTAATAGTCTTTTTTGTTGCACATATCATGTCAAATCTCTGAGTGGCTTGCTGATCTTATTTTGATCATGAAAAATACATTGTTCTTAGGCACGGAAAGTTCTAGGCAAAGAGACAAATCAAGAGAATCAGTTATATCGACTCAGGGCCTTTTTTTTTTTTTAAATTTTTTTAATAATTATCTTTTCTTCTATTCCTTTATCTCAATGTAACTTTGTAAAAAGAGGGATCGACAAGAAAAAAAATATAGTAGCAGTGCCTACGATCAAGGATTATTTAGGCTTCTCCATGGCAGATTTTTCTTCTTTCTTTTTTAATACCCCTCTGGAAAAAGAGCAAAAGAAAAGAAGAAAAGGTGATATTTGCTCTGTTGATTTAATATGCGGTACTTTTGAGATTCTTTTGTTTATTATTGTTGCCATTGTTTACATAACTATGTAATATTTGTTTTATTTTTTCTTCCATAGTCTTCTTAAGTCATGGATTTTTCTGACATGACGCCTCGTAAAATAGAAGCTGAAAGTCAGACCAACTAATATAAGTCTATTATTTTTTGTATCTATCACCTTACTAATAGCTTTATTCATGATATCGGGTCTTGGTTTGGTTTGGCTTTGCTTTCCCTTAGTTTCGTCTCTTACATGTACAGCTGCTTTTATTTGCATGGACACCAAATATACACGATACACGATAGACTGGTATCCTCGTATTCTCCCCAGGCGGTACGGCAAGATACTACGCGGGTTTATTGGCCTGCTTGCTATGGTCGGACATTATGCCACTGCTTCTAATACTTGATCACTTGGCTTTTCAACGTAACATGTATGTAAATCCCATCGTATGTCCCCTTCCTTGTTGACTTGCTCCCTAGTTTTATAAACAAGGCTAATTGCTCTGCCTGTTGGACAGGGTCTTCATGAACAGGTCTGTCTCCCCTTAAGCTCGCAGAGTTGGCGAGAACATGAAGTATGAAAAAGAGACAAAAGAAAAAGGGCTTGGGTTAGGCTTAGTTCCTTGTTCCTCCCCCAGTTAATTGTGCGATCTTTCTTTAATGCGGAGAGTATTAGATTTCGCCTGGGTTGGCTAGATCAGGAGATTACGGCTATGGGTCAGCCGGCCGGTCTTCTTTTTGGTAGTATGAGATGAACCCAAGTTCAATTTCTACAGGAGAGCAGGATAAAGAACCACATATATACAAAGCATCGAGTTATTGGCCTATATTTTTGTTATACATGTTCCTGATTCTTGTGCTAGGGCTTCTTAGTGGGAATAGTTAAAGGAAACCAAGACTAGGAGTTGAGTCGAGAGCAGTCGATAAGACTTGGCAACAAATGAGTCGGCGGCAACAGCCCCTTGTAGATGCTGTATGTAGCTTTCAAATCTAGACCAGATCTGTCTGCTGAATATCGGTTGATCAACAAAGAAGATGTCGGGGCTAGAAGCCTAAAGCCTAGTCTTGATAGTAGAAGGATAGATAACATGATGATAGAGAAAGAAGTTGGCCTGGTGTGAGCAAGGTAATCGACTGGTTCTGGGTTTTACGAACCGCTGGCTCTAGCTGCAAATAGGTTATATGCTCTCAATTTGAAAATAGTAGTGCACAATTTGGATAAACAATTTAAGCATTAGTTAGAACGAAAAGTAGAAACAATTAACGTGGAAAGTCAAGATGGGAATAAGCCGAATTCATGCAAGAACATAGGGTTAACTATACAATAGGGTTACGCCCGAGATGGCAGGAAAGACAAGAACAAGAGAGGAGGAAAATCCCGAGCAGAATAAAAGCTCGGATGTAGTTTCACACCGACTTTCACACAGCTGTGCAGGCCAAGACTGAAATCTGTGGTGAGGACTTGAAGTAGTGCATAGAGCAGCATTAGAAGGGCCCATCACAAGTCGCTTAGACTAGGCTAGGCTATTGGAATACGAACGAATAGGGGGGAGAGTGTTAATAGAAGCCAGAAGAGTAAATTTTGTAGCATTACACAAGTTTAGTACGGCTTAATTTTGTTGATGTTGTAATATACGACACCGATAAGCAAGAGAAATAAATACCAAGACCTTTTTCCACTGAAAAAGCAGATTACATGCAACCAGAGAGGGCTTAAGTAAAAGTGAAATTGATCGGAGAGAGTAGGCGAGAAATTGGATTGGGTCTTTTTCGAGGAGGGTGATATGGAACTAAGGGAGAGAAGAGAAAAGAACAAGATTGAATCAAAAGAAAAGACATGAAGGGATAATAGAGTTGTTAGTGGTTACTGACCTAGGCCAAGGTTGACAATGTGACATCACAGATGGAGACAAGTTGAGAAGAAGAAGAATAATAAGAGAAGGGGGGGCGATTAACTATCTAGGTTGCTTGGGAAGCTTAGTAGGAGGAAGTTTGTCGTGCTTAATTTTTGAGCAAGAGAGGCTAATAACAAGCTTAGTTGAGACTAAGTACATGAGTACACTAATAAAATGGAACACAAAAAGGGTTCAGAAGGTTTAGTTAGCTCAAGGACCCTTGATGATTTTAGTCTAGAGGAAAAAAAAAAAAACAAAAACAAAAATGTAATATAGAAAAAAAAAACAAACAAGTAGACGCAGCATATCAAGAAGAAGCAAGTCAAATCTCACGCATAAGAAGCTTGAGACAGTAAGAGAACACCTCGGAATTGCTGCATCTTAGCACGACTGAATATGGCAGGATAGATGGTGGTAAGAGCTTCTTCCACTGGCAGCTTTTTTTTTTCTGCCTTTGTTCAAGATCATTCGACTTCAGTGTAATGTATTTAGTAAGTCAATTACAGGCCATTGTGGTGCTGAAAAGAAAGGACTTGGTCTACTATCATATCAAGTCAGGGGATGAGGAGGCATGAAATATCCATGTATTTTATTTTGTTCTTTATTTTCTAGAGGGCGTGTAAGCATTGGCCAAGTAAATAGCGGTTAACAATCTTGGCATTAGACAAGAAGATCAAGAGGCATCCTCTTGTATGTCTAGAGGCTTCTTTTGCAGTATTAGCATGCTATTATGTACAGAGTATACCCTGCTAGATTGTCTAGTTTCACACCCCCCAGACAATATCAGAAGTATGAGGAATATTCGGCATATCGTTTTCTATTTGTCTACGCCCCCCAAATTCATGCTCTTCCGGCCTTTATTATTACTATTATTTTATTTTGCAGGTTTTGGACTCTCGAGTTTCTTTTCTTATAACTCTCATCTGTCGTTCTTTTTTTTCAGTTCCTTTCTGCCTTTCTGTTTTCCTCTTCTTCGTCTATAGCACGCAAAAGGAACTCTTCTTTGCTTCTGCTTCACCACCGCTTCCACTCTTTCAGCGGGCATTCTTTATCGTCAACGACTGATTTTGTTTCTGTTTGCCGTTTTCCCTATATATCTATTTGCATATACTATTAACGACCCTTTTTTACACTTATAATATAATCAACGGAAACAATCGACAAGTCAATCACAATGAAGGCTGCTTTCGTCGCCACTACTGCCCTGCCGGCCTAGCCAGTGCCAGCAACGCCCACCGCCGCGCTCACGAGCAGGTCAAAGCCAACAACTACGCTGCTGTTACTGCCGCCACTACTGCCTCGAACTACGAGGAGGAGTGCGAGTGCTCGACTGTTTACACCACCTGGTACGGCGAGCCTACCCGTAAGTGAAGCTAGCAATTTCAGACTGTCCTGATAACATGTGAAACTAACAACAATACCTAGTTTACATCCCGCCCGCCGTTGCTTACAGCAACACCTCGGTGCCCGTTGTCTCGGCCACTCCGGTTCCCTCGGCCAACTCGACGACTGTCGGCATCTACAACGTGCCTAGCACAACCTCGGCTGTCAAGACCACCACCGCGGTTCCCGTCGTGCCCACCCCGGCCGTCGAGACCTGCGCTACTCCTGGTGTCTACACCTTCCCGGCTACCACCATCACCGTCTACGAGGCCACCACAGTTTGCGGTGCTACTACTGCCGTCCTGACCCCCGGTGTCAACACCTACGGTGGTGTGACCACTACTGTCGACACTCCTTGCACCATTACCGTCGATGTGCCCGCTGTCGCCACCGGCAGTGACGCTGTCGTGACCAGCGTCGTCTCCAAGACCGTCTACGTCTGCCCCACTCCTGGTGCCTACACCATTGGTGCTTCCACCAGCACCGCCACCAAGGAGACCACTGTTATCTGCCCTGCCGTGACCACCTTCCTGCCCGGCATCTACAGCAAGGATGTCGTCGTTGTCACTGCCACCGTTGAGGAGTACGTGACCGTCTGCCCCTATGTCGGTGGTCCCATCACTACCTCTACCACCACTCTGGCCCCTGCTACTTCGACTGTCGCCCCCGTCACCTCGACTGCCGCCCCCGCTACCTCGACCGCTGTTGTTCCCGTCACCTCGACCGCTGTTGCCATTCCAGTCACCTCTGCTATTTCCTCAGTCGTGTCTTCCGTTGTCGAGTCCAAGACCTCTTCGTCTACCGCGTCTACCTCGACTGGCACCATCTTCAAGGGCCAGCAGGCTGATCACTGGGCCATCACCTACACTCCTTACACTGAGGACTCTGGTGAGTGCAAGTCCAAGGATGCTGTTTACGCCGATATCTCCAACATCAAGAACATGGGCTTCACTACTGTTCGCCTGTACTCTACTGACTGCGACACTCTCGTCAACGTCGGTGGTGCTTGCGAGGAGTATGGTATCCGCATGATCATCGGTGTCTACGTCAAGGAGGCTGGCTGCGGCTACTCAGGTGACGTCAAGGAGCAGGTTGAGGGTATCATCTCGTGGGGCAACTTCGACCTAGTCGACATGCTGGTTATCGGTAACGAGGCTGTCTTCTCCGGCCTGTGCACTGCTTCCCAGCTGTCCACCCTGATCACCACTGTCAAGTCTTCTTGCGGTTCCGCTGGTTACACCGGTCCTTACTCCACCGCGGAGACCGTTGATGTCTGGCAGGCTAACTCTGGTGTTCTGTGCGATGTCATCGATGTTGCCGGTGCCCAGACTCACCCTTACTTCAACGCCGAGACTACCCCCGCCACCTCCGGTACCTTCGTAAAGGGTCAGATCGACATCGTCAAGGCCCTTTGCAACAAGCCTACCATCTCGCTGGAGTGCGGCTGGCCTACTGAGGGCTCGTGCAACGGATCCGCCTGCCCCGGTGTCTCGGAGCAGAAGGAGGCCATGGCCTCAGTTCGTGAGGTCTGCGGTGAGGAGGTTGTCTTCTTTACCTACGGCCAGGCCATGTGGAAGAGCCCCGGCTCTTGCGGCTGCGAGCCTTACTTTGACGTGAAGAGCGTGTTCGGTTCGTCTTAGACAACTTGACTATGCGTCTTTTTCTCTTCTCTTCTATAAACCTTTTTTTATTATTTCTTTTCTCTTAATCGTTACGATCTCGTGTGTTTTTATTTTCCCTAGTTTTTTCCTTTTGCTTAACGTTTTTCTGTGAACATATAAAAAACGTAAATCTGCATTTGTAAAAAGAGAAATCCGAGACGTTCATATGAATACCGTCAAGGACTGAAAGAATCATCCGAAGAATTGCCAGAAAAAAGAAACTGCGACTCGAGTCCAGCTTCCCTGCAAGTCGAGTCCACACAAGCCCAGGAAAGAGGTCTGGAAGAGGAAGAGGACACTCTCAGAAAGATTAGGGTTCTGACTATATGAATGTTGCTCTGGTGAGGCGTGATGCTTCAGTGCGATCGCTACTAAGGAGCTTCGTCTGTATATTTAAGGTCCTGCATTCTTCTGTTCTTCACTCCCCATCCTGTATATCCCCCATACCCATTTTGTAGGCCGGTTCTCTGGTGAGATTAACCGGCTTGGGAGTCTTTGTTCATAGCATTTAGTCTCCAGCTCGTGTTCTAATCGAACCAGTGATGCCTGTTCTTGGTAGAACAAAGAACCCGAATACTATATATCCTGTATATGTGCTATACTGTGTCTTTTGTTTGTGTTTCTCTCTTTTGTCTTGTCGACTTTGATACTGGTTTTTCTATGCTTCGGCGTTTCTTGTAAACAGCATTTTCTTTTGTTTCAATACATTTTCTTGCTTTATTGTTCTCTAAACTTTGAATGCTTTTACTGTCATGTGATAAATGCCCTTTGAATAAAAAATATAAAAGAAAAGACACGATCTGTCATCGTGTTGGTTTCCAGAATTTATATAACTTGAATACTAGAACAATAATTGAATGTCAATATTAATAAGATATATAACCCGCTCATTTGAACTCCGAAAAAAACAATATAAAACGCCCTCCAGATCCTTAAAAAAAAAAAGACAAAACATAGGTATAATAATAATATAGGCCACTCTAGACGCTTTTATCTCCACCCCGTCATGTTACTTAGAAAGCTTCCCATTTAAACTCCATGTCTATGGCCCGTAGCGCCTTTTGTGATTTGTGTGCTTGTCCCCGAGCCCGGAGTTGCTGTCTCTCTTCTGTCTCGTCTAGCGTCAAGTCTCCCCAATCAGATCCTGGACACGGCTTCATGGCCTTGGCACGATTGCTGCGCCATTTCTCCGTGGATCGCATAACCTCGTCGCTGAATAATTCTGTGATGGGCTTCTCTGGCTCCCATCGAGCCATCGATGTACCGTACATACACCGGTCAAACTGTAATATTCCACCTATGTATGGATCGCTGCAGAGTACGCTTAGTTCACTTGCTTCATCAGCAAAGCTGATGCCACCAATCTCGCCAAACACATCGAATGTTTGCTTGCTTTTGAATGATCGGCCCTCGATGATGTTGATGAAGTCTGCCTCTTCAGCTGCTACTAATGCCCGCAATCCACAGCCTAGTGGTGTGAACTGTAGACTGCGAGCACCTGCGAGCTCCGTACGAATGGTAGTGACCGGCGTCGCCACTCCGTTGATGTCTTTCCATCTTCGTGCATCCCAGATCTTGATGCCCATGTCTTGAAAGCCGGTGGCTACTGTCCACCCGTCGCCGGCCCAATCGCAAGAGAAACCAAAGTCACGGTGACCCTCGAGTTGTTGAAGCACTTCACCCGTCTCGGCATTAGTAATGAAGACGGATTTGCTATCACCAACCATCACGCGGAGTCTGCCGTCTGGCGATACGGCTGAGCAATTCATTGCACTGGGATACGGCGTGGTCTGAGTGAACGTTTTAGTCTCAAGATCCATAACACGGAAGCTATTGTCGTTTGAACAGAACGCTGCGACTGGGCGGTTATTGGTGCGCGATAGGTAGACCTGAATGTGATTGGTGATTCCACTGGCATCGTTGGTAATGCTGCCATTGGAAAAACTTCCACTTTCAGACTCAACCCTACGGAGATGATATTCGCCACTGAAAGTACCGGCAATGATAACACCATGTCTTGATGCTATAGCTGAAAGAGCAGCTTCGGTGAGTGGCCCGGTGTCTAGGACAAGTTTGTCTTCAGGATCAAATGGAGACATTTCGCGCAGACCGCGCTTGTCTGGATAGAAGATTCGCCCTCGAGAGGGTGTTGCTAGCATATTGCGCAGCTGGAAATGTGACAGGTGCGTGTCATTGCGCCGGTGGTTGTACCGAAACTGATAGAAGTGATCCAGGCGGTGGATTCCTCGGTCCTCATATTCCATCTATGGCAACATGGTTGAGTGTTGGTTAGCTTTTTAAAAGACATATGAATATATACAAGGGGATTGGAGTAAGAGGTAGACTAACTTTGAGCTCCGATGTCCGGCCACAGTTGGTATAGTTGTTGTAAAGAAGTGCGCGTGCCTTCCGGGCATCTTTACGGCGCACTCCGAATTGTTCCCAGTTGATTCCCTGGAGATCGCAAGCTGCGCCATCAAGCATACTTAATGTGATGGAGGAGGTAGTGGCCATAGCTGAAGCCATGTCCATGATGTCTCGTTCTGTCGGTTTACGGCTGTGGTTCTGCTGGCTCCAGATGCGCATAAAGGTGAGGAAGTCTGGGTTGTCAGGACCCAGGAGAGACTGATTTGGCACAGCAAGCGCATTGGCGGGATTGGGTTCAGACATGATCACGGTGGGAATGCCTTCGGTGTTATTAGAATCGTCCATTAGGTCATCGGTGTCGCTGTCGTCCCAGAGTGAGCCATCGCCTATATTCGATAGCCAGGTGATATCTGGCGCCACGCTGGGGTCAGCAAGATCCTGGCTTGAGCCTGCGCTGTTAAACGATGACGGTATGTTTGAGTTATACTGAGCATTGGGCGTGAGATAGGGCGGGTGTGCGTCTTGAAATTGTATGGGTTGGCTGAAGTATTGGGGTGGTGGAAGAAACGCAAGACTACCGGTGCTGAGGTGTTCAGCAGCTAGAACAGTGCCATTGTAGTAGTTGGGGATAGGTAACATATAGGAACTTAGCTCTTCGGCCGGCGGTTGCTCTGTTACTTCTCCATTGTGTTCGTCTTCTTCCACCTCCATTATTTGCTCCTGCGGTTGCTCAGGAATCAGTTGTTCATCTACGTCGTCAGGTAATATTGGATCTTCCAGCGGCCAGGTGGCACCTTGGGAATTTGACATGGCCGTCGTTGTTGTAGGGGGCATAGTGAGGTGTGGTAAATGTTGTTGATGTTGCAGATGGTGACCCTATCTAGGTGTTTATGCTCTGTACTAAGCTAGAGGCGGTTATGCAGGAAACGCTGTCGTTGTTATTGGTGGAGGAGGTGCGACTCGGAGATTAGCAAGGGCAGTCTTCGAAGCTATTGTGGATGGTAGGGTGTCAAAGGCCGGGATAGCGCCGTCTTCTTCGGGGAGACTTGCACCGATCACGTGAAGGGAGATATCAGCGTTAGAATATACGGCTATATATGTTTTTGTAGTTGCTGTAACTGGATGGCCTGAGTCTCAGAAGAAGCCGGGACACTATAACGAAGCGGATTCATAGTCGTTCAGTTTTAGTTCCGGCGACTGGGGTGGAAGCGGACAAGGATATGCCTCTTCTGCCCGTATACCAATGTATTGATATATATATATATATATATATATACTGATGGATCGACGTCGGGTCGATTTCGGTCGGATGAGCCTTTAAGGACACGGTAAAGCACTCAAGCCGTCATGGCCACACTGACCGTGGTCTTGTTTATGCCTCCGCTTCGCCTCCTAGGACTACGAAGCCCGGTGCAAGAATCGGACCAACAGGGCTGGATGACGAGCGACAAGCCGGCGCTTGGAATCGGGAGAAAAAAAGCGAAAGGAAGAGGGAAAAAAAGTATGAGGAGACGGCTAAGATTTAGAAGGTTTTGAGGCGACTTTGTTGCACAAGCAGAGTCTAAAAATGAACAACAACAAGAAGAATGAAAACAAAAATAATCTGCAGGTCTTGCACTACACAAGGAAAGAAGTCCCAAGTTGGTTATATACTTTTTGAACAATTGCTTTGGGCAGTTGCTTGTTTGTCCAAGACTTAAATCAAGGCCGGCGTGGATCAGACAAACAGGAGACGGAGTCAATAGAGGCCGGATATTTAAGCAACAAAAGCTAGCAACAAAAAAGGCATTGGGGGAAAGTTTTAACACTATTGAGTTTGCTGCACAGGGCGAAAAAGGATGGATTTAATCTGCAGATGTCGAAAAAGAGGTTGTCGAAGGGAGAAAGAAAAAGGAATGCAGTAATAAACAAAGCGACAGAAAAACGATAAGAACGCTTGCTGGAAATGGCAGGAAGGCAACAGAGACAAGCTTATCAGGGATGTGATAAACACCAATAACAGTATATATACTAAGTATCTGGTAATTACCTGTTCCAGTTCCTACAACTAAGCTGACTGAGCCAACTGAAGCTACATATACGAATATATTGTATGCATGTATGTATGTATGTAGCTTTTAAAATGTGAGATTACGAGCAAGAAACAAACAGGCTTGGAGTAATCAATTGCTTTGGTTGTCTTAAGTCTAGACTACTCGAATAATAGACTGAAGAGAAAAAGACAGAGAAGGGCGCTAGTCGAGAAGAAAAGAACAGACCATAGAAAAGTTGGGGGAAAGCGATAGAATAATTCAAGGCAAAAAAGATCGCAAAAAGTCTAGAATAGGCAGCTCGTAGACGTAGAGAGATTAATTGATTATGAGGTAAATTTGGATTTTATTACAGTTAGTTCTTGAGTGCGGGCTATAACTAATCATAGTTAGCTATGTATATAATATAATATACATACTGTGTAGTTGACTAAGTGGAAGGGATGTCATATATAATAAAAACGGATAACTAACTACACAACTATTCTTTTGCTGCTTTTCTTTTCTGTTTTGAGACTCGATGGAAAGAATGCAATGATAGAAGAATAAAAACAGGGCTAAAAGTACGCCGCGGGATCGTCATGGTGTAGACTCTATTTTAACGGCTGAAGTGGTTGGGATCATCATATGGCGGCCTTTGTTTAAGATGCAGATATTTCTCTTTCTAGCAAAAGAGGCAGATTTTTTCTACTCAAAACATAGCTCTATAGCTCCATAAGATTAATGAATTAAAAATAAAAAATAAAAAATAAAAAAATAAAAAAGACTAAAAAGTACACTAGTCTTCATCTTTGATATGATTGCTTTGTTCAAAATTCAAAATCCGCCTTTACCTCCCCTCCCCCTTAGACTTCATCCGAGTCAACGACCTCACAAATAGCTTTGCTATATGGGGGATTTGCTTATTCATATCTTTTCTCCCTTGATATAATTCATATTACAGTTTTCGTACGTCCGGTATCTCCAGCACGAATTATGATTGCTTTCCTCCTTTGGGAATTCATCCTCCAAAAGAAGACCATGCTGCTGTCTTTCATGTTTTTATAGTGCCTTCAAAAAAGACCTGTCAGATCAACGGCTAACCAATCGATTCCTAATAAGGTCCGCCCCCTTCAAAGTAACGCATTATTTAGTATTAGAAATGATAGACTCTTTTTTTTTGTCCTCTGGTCATTCCCGTGACAGGCTACTTTAGGGATATAGCACTAGTTTTTGTTATGTTGTTTAACTGATTGGTATCTCTTCGTTTGACGTTGCTGAGAGTTCAGTGCCGAGATTTTATACTGGAACACTTGTATTGCGTCATACACCAACATACAATAGTAGACGCTAATGTATGCACTACCTTGACTAATATAGCTGACTCCGCATCATATCAACTTTAGCTCGTCACCATCAACTACCTTGATTAGCATATTGGCTGACTCACGGCGTAAGAAGTGATATCATTCATACTGCGTATATCTGTACATATCCGTACGTAGTAAGATAATAAGCAAAGGATGCAACTTCATATCGACTATCGACAAATCGGATGGAACTATGGCGCATGTTATCGTTGTGTACTTGATATCTGATTGCTGCTCCTAAAATGGCACTGCATGGTATGAACTAGTTGAAACTAGACATATTCCGTTATAATTTCTAGCATATGTAATCATTACCATGTATATCTGCATATCTGTACATCTGAATTCTACAAGTCCCAGCATCAGGATACAAAGTAATAGAAAAAAAGAGACAATGTTCTTCCTCATGTCTTCATCTTCCTCTTCCCTCTTCTTTCTTGGTCATTTTTCTTCTCCACTCCAGTACATATGCAGCTCAACTAAATAAAAATATATATCGTATATTCATGTATAAAAAGAATACTAAGAACAAGTCTAAAACGGGGGCTTTGCATCTTTTCCGCGACCCTCTCGATTTCCCAAAGCGGTCTTCTGCGTCATCTCTGACATTATCAAGTCTTGGTAAGGCAACAAATAAATAGATAAAAAGGAGAAAAAATGTCTCGGATAGGAAAATACAAAGAGGAAGAAGAAGAAGAAGATGAAGAACCAAGAACAAGAAACTAGTTGTAATACTCTATTGTATACAACAATATGAAATATGAAGTTAGGGAGAGTTTAGAGGTTTTTGTTTTCCTTTCCTTATTTTACTTTAGGTTTGTTGTCTAGTTTGATATTGGAATCATAAGTAAATAATATGTCGGTAGATATAGAGATATAGTCCCGAGTATATATACAGATATACAATAGCTGATTCTCGCATAACTAGCCAAGCAACCAACACATACAACTAACGATATCGTTTGAGCTAACAATATATTACAGCACAATACGATGGATGCTTGCTTAGTACCTCTTCGGAAGTGGCAAGGGAACTGGAATCAAGTCTCGAACACGTGTCTATGAGATCCTTTTCCATATAATCCCTTCCTAACTCAATGTTCTCAAATATATATCGATATACGTATATACACATGTGTATCATCTGATCTCTTTTCATACCTGTTTGTAGATACGTTTGCCTACTTCTTCACCGCCTTCTCCCTAGGCTGAATAAAACAAAACATCATATACAGATAAGACAACTATGATACAAGCTGGACTAGTTTAGTTATATCTGGTCTTACCTTCATAGTCCCCCCTCTCTCAGTCTCAGTGAATGAATCAAAAACTCCTCGAAACAACCTGATAATAATAACCGCCTTTTAGGAATAGCTGAAGATATGCTTTCATATATCCATTTTCATCTACCTGCATATAGAGAGAATGACGATTCAACAAAAGACAAAACGTTTCTCTTATCCTTCGTCTTTCTCTTCCTTATACAACTAAATATCGGCATAGGCACATCGATGCTCTCCAAAAATACAAAATATAAAATACGATACATCACAACATTACTAGTTCCAAACACATTCACCTTCCG
>RHLR01000810.1:0-13383 GCA_009806335.1 Davidsoniella australis
CCATCGCTCTTCTCAATACTTCTCTACCCATTCAACTTCGGCTATAAACTAGCTTCATTTTTTTACCGTACCGTCTTATTCGTGACCTCATTCCTGCCAGCCTCAATACGACCACGTGCAGTCACAGATGGGCTTGCTGCGGGTATCAGAAGTGTCACTGGTCGGCGGATGTTACTACCAAGAGACACTGCTGCGAGATTTAAGCGGGAGTTTGAGGAAGAATACGGTACCGCACTACCGTTCTTTGAAGGCGGAGCGGCACAGGCACTTGATGCTGCCAAGACCGAACTCAAGTTCCTTCTTATGGTCCTCATCTCGCCAGAACATGACGATACGGACTCCTTCATTCGCGATACGTTATTAGCACCTGAAATTGTCGAGTTCATCACCAATCCTGCCAACAATATCATCATTTGGGGTGGCAATGTTCTCGACTCTGAAGCTTATCAGGTGTCATTGGAATACAACTGCACAAAGTTTCCATTCAGTGCTCTTATCTGCCTAACTCCCAAGGAAGGTAGCACCCGCATGGGTATAATCAAGCGACTAGCGGGCCCGATGCCAGCTTCAAGATATTTACGTGAGCTTGGTCTAGGCATTGACAAATACACGGCAGACCTAGCTTCTGTGCGATCAGAACGCCGAGCCCGTGATGCTGCCCGTACTATTCGTGAGGAGCAAGACTCCGCCTACGAGCGTTCTCTAGCACTTGACCGTGAACGTGCTAAACAACGCCGTGAAGCAGAGATGCAAAAGGCACAAGATGAGCTAAAGGCTGAGCAGGAAGCTGCACGTGCAGCAGAACAAGAGCTTTGTAGGCAACGCTGGCGTCGCTGGAGGGCCTTGTTGGTGAAGGCGGAGCCCGCCGCTACAGAAAAGGACGTCGTTCGCTTGGCTATCAAGATGCCAGAATCATCTGGTGCTGGTCGTATCGTCCGTCGGTTCAAATCTAGCTCTACTCTGGATGATGTGTATGCATTTGTTGAGTGTTTTGACCTTCTTGGGGCTAATGAAGATTACTCTGACCTGGACGATCTCAGTGTGCCTGAGGGTTATGAACACACATATCAATTTCAGCTTGTGTCTATCATGCCCCGTCAGGCATACCCGCCATCAAAAGAAAATTTGTTGAAGGACGCCGTAGGCCGGTCAGCAAATCTCATTGTTGAAGAGGGGGATCTAACAGGAGAGGAGGCGGATGGTTTGTAACTTTCTTATATTATCTTCCTTGCCCAGTTAGTAGCTTAGCGTTGAATTAAGTTTAACATCGGACCAAATCTGTCTCATTGAATTCATCAGGCATATATAATGGCACGACATTGTGAATATTCCTTCAACGGCTGATCAGAAGGCTCCCGCTGGAGTATGTATTTTATTACTTAGTAACCCTTGTGGCAGTGTATAGCCGCATATCTATATTTAACTGTTGGTAAAGCACGGTTCCACAAACGATATCTTCTTCGCTGCCAGAGACAAGCTCTCGCCAACAATGAAAAGAAAGTAGAAGACCTGTCAGACGTCCATCACATCCCACCCTACCAATGCGCTCGAAAGCAGACCATATAGCAGGGACGAGATCATCACCACTTCTTATACAGCCAGCGCCCAGCCGAAGCCGCCACTGAGCCGCCATCTTTGCAGATGGTGCAGAAGTACCAAGAGTTTTCACTCTAAGGATGCGAGGATATCAATCATCAACCAGGGTGGACTCTGTAGCTCCTTTGGGGAACCAAGAGGAAGGTCGACTACTATAGAAATGATTCTCTGAAGTATTGTCGCCTGAAGAAGAAAAGGAAAAAGAATAAAAAGTAAAAGAGGGCGGAAGAGCTGAGTATTTATAGTCCGGCGGTAGACTCTTCATGTGGAGCCGAGCTGTCGTTGATCTAGCCAATCAGAGTGCTTGTAAATGTATATTGACCGCCCGGCAGAATTTTAGGACCCGCTAAAAAGTTTGAAAGTGTATGCAGACTATTGGTCTTCCTAGAGCTCATGATATTTAGCAATCTTCACCACCTACATCAACAGGAGCTGCAGAGTTTTTTATGCTTTTGATTGATGAAATGGTATATCTTTGATGTATTTTGGGTATAATCGCGTCATAATCTTAGTATCGAAATATCTCGTTGTAGTTTATATCATACTTCTCGTCTTGTAGTAATATGGACATCATCATATCAACGAATCTACAAAGCAAGCCTAAGAGCCAACAGCCAACTGACTTTTCACTTGTACAGATTCTCCTCTTTGATCCAGGCAGCGACTCTCTTCCCGACCATATCCTCAACAACCCGTGGCTTGCCCTCCCTCACAGCATCTCTCACTTCCGAACTACTCACATCGATCGAAGCCATCTCCGCACCATCCTCACCACACAAAGCCATAACCTCAACTCTATCTAACCACTCCCCACGACCACCGACTTCGTCCATTTGCGCTGTTCTAAGCGCGGTGATGTATGCTTCTTGGTCGGCAATCGAGCCCCATTCAGTGCTCGGTCGTAGCGCTATGAGGAGACGTGCGCGGGCAAAGAAAGGGTCGAGTGAGGCGCGGATGCCGTGGGGTTGGTAGTATTTAGGGTTGAATATTCGGATCAATGTGTCGAAGCCGACAATGTATATTTGCTCGTGTGGTGGATAGGGAGGCGTGTTTGGTAGGTCGGATATGGCACTCGCTTTGGAGTGGAAGTATGGATGTATGGTCACCCCTATATCAATACCATGCGGTAGGTACGAGACACAACGAGAAGCCGATGT
Organism: Davidsoniella australis; assembly: GCA_009806335.1. Taxonomy (NCBI): domain Eukaryota; kingdom Fungi; phylum Ascomycota; class Sordariomycetes; order Microascales; family Ceratocystidaceae; genus Davidsoniella; species Davidsoniella australis. The sequence goes on from RHLR01000810.1 coordinate 2,754, forward strand.
TGTAGAAAAGAAAGCGGTATCATCAGTCTGGGTTTGTTTTGGAATAGCATTTGATTTCTCGGGTGAGGCCGGAAAAGAGTCAAGAATATCCTCTACGAACTTTTGCATCATACAAAGCCGCTGCGTGAATAGTGCCGGCTTAGCTGCTTTATCGGCATTATTTACAGACAACAATAACAATACACCCAGAGAAATAGCCCTCTTAGAATCATCCGGGTCAGCTGGTGTAGTAAAAGACGGTTTTATATCGTGACAGTACCGCCGGATAGCACTGAGGACTAAGCTCTTGTGGCCGATAGTCGGCGGGTTGAATGAAGAGTCCAGGACAACCAACACATGGCGGGTCGACGTTGGTTTAGCTACCGCTGTTGCTACAGTTGCTGTTATTGGTAAGTGACTAGTGATAGAACCCGTAACAGAAGATGCCGAGGAGTTGGTGCCGAGGGTTTTCAATATGCGAATAGAATCGCCTGATGCTTGGAATTTGGCGAGTTGTGCCACAAAGAAATCTAAGGATAGTCCCATGTTGAAAAGGAAAGGCTATGTAGATGAAACTAATATATTTTAGCTCAAATCTTTCATTTCTGTCTCTCTGTTTTGCGTGTATCAAATGAGTTCAAGTATGATAGCTAATTCGATCTTGCTCAAGAGGGGCATATAAGGCCATTGTTTAGAATTCAGCCAATTTAACCGAGCAGAACCATGTATACATGTATAGGGTTATTTCACCGGCATCTCAGTCACTAACCCTGGTTTGTATATCGACAACATTTTATACGAACACACCCGTGCATCGCTAAAGTTTGACGTTCTTGTCACTTACTCATGAACCGATCCTTTCATCTTGATCTCCAAATAAACTATTAAACGGTGGACCTAATAATGTGGCAAATACAGTGCTTCTTTGGCATAGCATTGACTCTACGAGAGCGCCATGGCCACTGTAAGTACAGTACAGTACGACGTTTTGTTATACATGAAAGTCATCGGAGATTCGATTTACTTTTGGTCTCCCCAGAATATCACCATAATTTTGCCTCTATACTACATATCGTAGGATTGTCGCTGCATTTATACATATTAGTATATGTCATCGAGATCCAAAGAAACTTGTATCCCAAATAAATGTAAGCAATTACCCCGGAAAAGACGGAATCTTGGAAATCAAGGTACACCATATTCCATCTGATCAAATTGTAACCCGGCCCATCCTATCCTATCTAGTAGACTCAGATATGATGGAGGGAGACTTACATTACTATACGATGCGTATTATTCTGGAATATTGATATTAGATACAAATATTTATACTATATCATGCTATCGACGATGATTCTACCTTGACGAGGATCAAAGAAAAAAGACCCATTGGTATTAAATGAAAATTTTGCATAGCCGAGGCTAATAAATTCATATAAAAAGAAATTCATTACAGAAATATGACGAAATTTGTAAGAGTCATGTGGTGCCAAGAGGGTAGATAGCTACATACCAAATCCGGAATGGTTTATTTTATTTTATTTTTTTAATGATGCGCAGTACAAACCTATACGATTAATGATCTAACATCAGGATACAAGACTCCAAATCACCATCACTTTGCCAACTCAGCTAATTAGCCAATCAGTAAGTAGAAAACGAGGTAGTAAATAAGCCTACAGCCACAAGCCGGGTATTTTCCAGGGAGAAAAAGAGAGAGAATGTGGAGTTCTAGATGATGATACACCCTCCTGATCGTCATATTTGCCCCGATATCGTCAGTCTTTGTCCAGGAAGTACATGTGTACTGGCTAGTCGTTGGCCTCGTTTTGCCCAAAGCATTTTGATTACTTGGGGATAGATTAGAAACATTGCTCCAATTGCCCCAGCAGCATTTCGTGCTTATCACGGCTTCTCATTGAGTATGTACTGCCTGGCTAGAATAGTCAGTCTAGCCTAACAAAACCAAAGATGAAATATCCCGTTTTACCCGGTGGCTACAAACGTTCTTACATGTTTTATCCGTTTAAAGAGAAATTTTCAAGTGTATTGTCAAAGGGCTTTATTAGTATGTATATTCGACTAGGTATACAATAAAAAGTTGTTCATGTGATTAAAGAGTGACGCGAGCATGTTTTCATCAGATTCAAGGCACAAGGGAGCAACATATTTATGAGTTTTGATATATTTTTTTATTTGTTTTTGTTTAGTGTACTCTAAATGTACCTGGTACTTTGTTATATGGTTTTTCTTTGCAAGATAAATCTTTAATAAAAAGATAGAGAATATTTATGAAAAAAGAAATGGGCGTCTGGATTCGCGCGGTATCGTAACAGTCGTAAGATGTGATAAAACCACATGAATGAAGCAAAAAAAAAAGCAAGAAAAACATGAACTCCAAAAAGATCAAGATCCAAAGGGTCGAATAAAAACAAGGCAAGAACAGATAAACTCCGGTCATATGCAAGTAAAAGAATGGTAGATGTGGATGGATGGATGTGGCACCAGGCTCTAAACACCCTAAAATATTGGAGATTTAGTAGTGAGCAGAGCTGTAGATGGCAGTGAGAGTGAGATACTGCATGATCATGAGCGCCATAACAATGGCAATCCAGTGGCGAGTCTTCATCTTGTCGAGGCTGCTGACACCGCGAGCCCAGGCGAATTCGCGGGCATCGGGTCTCTCACGGCCATGTACACATCTATCATCCAGGCAGCACATATCACGAACGACCTCGCGAGCAAAGGACTGGCGAACAGAGAGATCCTCGCTCATGGTGCGCACAATCTTCTTCTTGGAGGAATCCCAGCCTTTGCTCATCTCAATGGCCTGGTTCCACTTGGCATACTGCTTGTCGCTATCCTCCTTCTTCATCTTGGGAAAGAAGCGAGAGCGGCCCTCAGAGTTAACGGCATCAAGATCCGAAATGCTAGACCAGATGCCAGCGGCGAGACCAGCAGCGATCGCAGCACCCAGAGCGGTGGTCTCGCACATCTTGGGACGGCAGACGGGAATACCGCTGAAGTCGGCCTGAGTCTGCATAGCGAGGTCAGACTTGGAGACACCACCGTCGACAGCCAGGCTGGCCAGCTTGGAGCCGGAGTCTTGGGCCATGGCATCGAGGATGGCCTTGCTCTGGAAGCAAGTGGCCTCAATGGTAGCGCGAGCAATGTGACCTTGCTGAGTGAAGTGAGAAATGCCCCCTATAGAAGAAAATGTTAGTGGATGTTTTAATTTATGGAGACAATACAGGTCCGATGATCTGCGGCCGCAACTACTTGGATATTTTAAAGTGGGGACTAGATAAAACTTACACATTGTGCCCTTGGCATCATCGACCCAATAGGGTGCGAAGAGACCGCTGAAAGCGGTGATGAAGTAGACACCGCCGTTGTCGGGAACGCTGGCAGCTACCTCGCTAATTCTCTTGCCGCCCTCAGGGACTCCAAAGCCCTTAGCAAGCCAGTTCAGGCCAGAACCGCCAACAGCGACGCTGCCCTCCAGAGCATAGGCACGCTGGCCATTGCCGAAATCGTAGGCGACGGTGGTGACTAGACCGTGCTGAGAAGTAACAGGTTCGTTGCCAATGTTGTAGAGCAAGAAACAGCCAGTACCGTAGGTGTTCTTGGCCTGGCCGCGGGCGAAGCCCTTCTGACCAACCAGAGCAGCAGACTGATCACCTAGGCAGCCCATGATGGGAACACCGGCAAGAGGGCCGTCCTTGATGCAGCCGTAATCAGTGGCAGAGGAAGAGGGGCAGATGCGAGGAAGGTGAACCTTCTTGTCATCGATGCCGAAGAACTGAAGCAGCTCAGGGCAGTACTCCATGGTCTTGAGGTCCATGAACATGGTGCGGCTGGCGTTGGTCGAGTCAGTGACATGAACAGGCTTCTCGGCCTTCGCGCCACCGTTCAGGCACCAGATCAGCCAGCTGTCCACGGTGCCAAAGGCTAGGCGGCCCTCTTCGTAAGCGCCAGCAACCTTGGAGTCGTTGTCAATCATCCAGCGGAGCTTGACACTGGAAGGGTAGGTAGAAAGGCGCATTCCGCACTTCTCAGAGAGCTTCTCAGCACCGGGCTTCTGCTTGAATTTGCGGACCAGCTCCTTGGTGCGAGTGTCGGTCCAGACCATGGCGTTGCGCAGAGGCTTGCCAGTGTTCTTGTCCCAGACGATAGCAGTCTCGCGCTGGTTGGTGATACCAACACAGACGACCTGGTTCTTGTTGTAGCCCATCTTGACGAAGTCCTTTAGGGCGGCGTTGATGCACTCGTTAGCCGAGTTGAAGAGAGTCCAAGGATCCTGCTCGTGAAGACTGTAGAAATGGTGTTAGCTTGATGTATGGTAGGTGTACAGATGGAGTTATGCTTACCCATCCTCAGGGTAGAGGTTCTCGAACTCCTTTTGGTGCATTGATACAATGTGGCCGACCTTGTTGAAGATGATGAAGCGAGTGGAAGTAGTGCCTTGGTCGATAGCACCGATGAACTCCTCGGTGCGGAGGAGAGGCCATCAATGAGTTGCCGTGACATAGCAGACATTGTGGATGTGAGTGTGGATGAAGGTTTGGGTTGTTTGTTGATAGACAGTCAATGTCTAGAAGGGGTATGTACTGATGATAGTAGGGGTAGAGTCAGGTACCGGAGATCAAATCAAGTATTTGTTGAAGTGATCACGAGGTGAGGGTGGTTGACGATATGGGACAACGGTGTCAAGAGGATAGAAGAATTGATAGATAGATACAAGCAGAAGAGTATAAAGATGAAGTTGATTAGTGTATAATTAAAAGATGTATGCGTGAGATGAGAGTGAAAGGCTGTTGAAAGAAGAAAGAGAAGATGTTGTGAATATGGTATGAAGAGACAAAAAGGAAAAGTGACGAGAAGAGAAGCCATTCTTATAAAGATGAGCGGGTTACAAAACTCCAACTTTGTGGGCCAGCAAGAATCGTCAAGTAGTCTAAGAAGGTAAGAGGGCAACAACCAGAGCTAGGCCAAGAAAAGAGCAGTTGCTTGGCTGGGTACAAAGTGCGATAGCGAAGGGCGCGGCCAGCATGAGCCAGAGCTGGAAGTCACGAACCTTGCCGCAGAGCCAAATCGGTAACTGCTGCTGATTGGGGGTGTGGTAGGGAGTGTAATTAAGCAGTTACTTTGTGGGGGAGCTCAAGTTTATCGTGATTGCCAGTTCTGGGTACATGTAAAGAAAAAATAAAATATTATATTATAATATCGTAGTGAGTGAGCAAGCGGCTCTGCGGATTTCAGACGGGGTGGAAGCAGTAAAAATTAAAAATTAAAAAGGTATAAAAGAATGATAAATTTGTCAATAAATGGCAGGCGATAAATACGCGATTAAACCTCCTTTCCTGCTGGCTCTCCAGCATCGTCAAATTTGTAGGCTGGGCGCAGTCCTAAAAGCGGTCATGTGGTCTCTCTCAGGCTGTTCACAATTTCCCGATTGGGAGCATGTACCCCGGCTGGTTTTCTATAAGTTGTTAGTTGGCTTTGTCCCGAACCAGGATAGCGCTACACTAAAAGTAGCTTGTACTTATTTGACTGAATACTCACTAGGCACTGAGCTTTTAGTACTGGTACTGGCACTAATATGAAGTTTACTTACTTCAGTGTGACATGGGCAGGCACTCATGGGCAAAAATAGCAGGCCGTTGCATCCTTGTCTCTATGTATATCTACCCTGTAACAAGTAACGAGGTTCCCCAGATGCCGAGGCGATTAAATCAGTTGGTTTTATTAGTATTGCCTGTTGGCTGTTCGAGCCGATTTTGAAGCGAGACACAGAGACGATCCAGACTCTTCGCGCCCCTGGTCGCAGAACGCTTATCCATGTCTGGGCCGAAAACCGCAACGCGGCCTCTTCCAGCACCACCACAACAGAAAGTCACGATAAGTGGATGGGCTAGTACGGCCTCAAAAAATTGTCTTTTAGCTGTGTTTTGCCGATGCAGGAGTGAAGGTAAAGAGGGGGGACAGAAGGCCGGCTCAGCCCAATGAGTTTTCTCTTTGTTTGCTTATCGGCATTAGATTCTTCTCTGTTTGTTAGTGTTGTTTTTTTTTTTTTTCTCGTTTGTATTTTTTTCTTGACTCGCAGATTGTACGAACCTTTTTGCTCTCATAGACTTTTTTGTCATGAAATTCATGTTATTTCTGATACAAGTTGCGCAATAATACTGATGATAATACAATAACTTTTTTTTTCGTAGGAGCAGGAGTAGGTTTTAGTTGCACATATAGTTTCTTGTTAGTGGTCCTTCAGTATAGAATTAGAGCAGAGTCTATACTTATTTACATTTGACGCAAAATTCGCATCGCCCAGACCCGAAGCTCAAAATGGCACAAACGAAGCATCAAGAGCCTCAATGGCAGGCTTGGCCTTTGGATAGCTCTTTGGATAGTTCGTGATACTCTATATATTTGTATACAATTATATGTCTATTGGCTTCATGTTTCCTCCGTCTCTGTTTCTTTTCTCCGGAATGCTGTATACATTATGTATGGGCGTAGGTGGATGGGCGTGGGTTGTTCCATGGGATTTGCAGAAGAATTCCTTCTAGAGCCTGCGACGGACTCTAGGTTGGGCCTGTATCTAGTCTTTGCTCCTATTTCCGTCTTGATTTTATACATGTACAACTAGTATTATTCATCTCCCTTGAAATCTTATTATCCAAAATACTCAATTCTGTGCCGTGGGTGATTGTTCCAGACCGGCTTCACCATTGTGCGGATTCATGCTTCATGCCTCCCCAACAATGCTTGCGCCGCACAATTCTGATACAAACCCTAACAAACCACCCACCATAATACACAATATGATATACAATTATTTTCACATTCCTCTATTGTTGGCTTCTTCTAGATCATTTCCCCCACAAAGTCCGTTTTACATTTCATCAGAACAAAAACTGGATACCGTACAATAAAAATATGATGCGGGGGAGGAGAGTACCCTGCAAAAGATATGGATTTGAGGCATGTAGTTGTAGTTATAATAACGCTAACCCTTACGCGTATCTTCTATGTTTGCACCTTGGTCGCCCTCCATGCTATTATTGGAAGTCTAGTATTGCTATTGTCCTTTACAACTGCGGCATCATTTCTAGCTACGGCAACCTCGCGCATAATTCGAACATCGTCACTCTTTTCTCCAGAGTATCTAGACGGCGGGACGAAACGCATTAACTTCTGGAGAAAGATCCCTTTCTTCCCGAAGCCTGCGGGACATTAAAAGAAACCCGAGGAAGTGAGTGATGTCAACGACAAAGAGTTGACGAGGGGAGGCAAAAATAGAATAATAACAAAGATCAAAAAGAAGGCCGAGTTGCTTGCTAGTAAAACCAAGGCCTAAGGCGCAGTTTGTACCCATTTGTCGGCGCGGGTTTCGTAGTTGACCGGTTGGCGCCCTCGTTTAGCGGCTTAGTGGACTATGTAGAAAACGACCGGTAAAATACAGCGGCTCAGGTGCTCTACATAACGTGTACTAACTACACTAAACGTCATTATTGGTGTGTGCCCGTGAACACTTGACCTTTTGACAAGCAACTTAAGTGCGAACAACTGTAATTTTATGTTGTATTTATGTAGTAGGTCGCCACTATGAAGTCAGTCATAATCAATTGGCCTCGGGAATAGATTGCACTAATTGTATTTTCTGCCATAGTGACTAATGCTACATATTAATCTGCCGTGTACTTGTACTTGCTACACAAGGCTTACGTCTTCTCACCTAGTATTGACGACTCACTTGCGTCTCATTCGCCCTCTCTATCAAGTATTGAGAAGGCATTGCTCCGTTATAGCTCATCAAACACTTATCACTTCAGAACTAAGATTTGTATCTTAGATTTCAACCTGTCCGCGTGACCAGTGGGGGTGGCCTCGTGATGGGCGGTGCCTTATCCCCTGTTTTACGTGTGTGGCCCTGTGCTTTGGCTTGACCTGGCCCAGTAGACGATCTACTATTACTACAAGTTGTTGTTATTATTGCTGCAGAAAAGTATTGGCAGGGAGGAAGCATGGGGGTCATATTTGCAGTAAAACTATATTTTGCTGTCTCTTTATCATTGTCTCTAAATTCCGACATACTGGGTGGCATGAGGAAAAAAAAATAATAAAAAAAATAAAAAAAATAAATAAATGGAGAATTAAAATACCGCTCCGTCTGGGGAATAAATGTGGGTATTTTATCTGGGGTATATTTATTCTTAAATATTTTACGACAGGGGATGATGTCCTCGTGACCACTGTATTTTATTTTTAATTCCACCTTGTTTTTCCGTACCTCTGACTCAAATAATCTGATTCTTTTTTAGTTTTGACTCTTTAGCTCTCAAGAAAAGGAGAGAAATGCGCCAAGCAAGCTAGCTGATATTCAAAAAAAAAAAAAAAAAAAAAAAGAAAAGAAAAGAAAAAGCCAAGACTATCTATCAATCAAAGCCATGGTCTTTGGGCTTGTTATTTCCTTTCCTCTTTTATCGCATCATCATCTGCACTTGACATTTGTGCCCTTTTCTAGGTTTATTTCCCCCCTTCTTCGTCTTTTTGTGATCGGGATGTCAATTCGCGTCCCTAGTTCCAAAATACCAAGTCCTTGTTGGGCGTACATAATCACAAAAAATAGACTTGATGATACGGAAAATAGTGAAGATATGATACCGTTGGCATCGGTTCCATTGTTAGAGTATCGCTCTGGCATTAAAAATAGACATTCAATAAAGACAATAATAACATCGAGGGATGCCCCGTTTGATGTCGATCTTTCTTTATCTGTATATATATGTATATCATTTATTATTGAACTTGCCGATGCTGTATTGATATCTTATAATGGAGTAGCATTGCCGACAAAGCCTGTACACTGAACTACAGATAACCACAGACAGAGCACAATACCAGAAACACTATCGGTATCAAGATGTGAATAAAAGAAATAGTACACCAAAATAAACACACCAGAAACTGACTGCGACGTTGATCACCTGGGGGGTAGGCCTGTCAAATGTTCCTTTCCCCGCAACATCTTAAGCAATACCCACGAAATCCTTTGCTGCAACGGTGCCAGCGGCAATGCTACGTCTTCTTTTTGTTTCTATGGATAATTAGCAGTTGTAATGTACTGAACATCCAATCGATGCAGCTGGAATACCAGAATACCACGGAAAGCTCTCGAACAAGCGACTATATAGCTTCTTGGAAAGTGACTGCATGCGTTCGCTTGGCTTATCGGAAATCCGATATTTGCCTGCAAGGACCATTAGAAACACACTAGGAAAACAGCCCTCCTTTGCGTTTACTCTGTGTGTTTGTTTTATCACGATCAGGCTTCTCTGTCGACCCGGCCCGGCCTGAGTTAGCCTCGAAGTTAGTCTGGTTGGGCCGTTGGAGAGAGACACACATATTGGCAAAACCAAGCAGGATATTTATTATTTAGGACCAGGTAAAAACTGCCACAAAGCTAGATCTACTCCTGTCCGTCTTCAGACGATATTTCTGCACAAGCCACCGCCGTTCCCGGAAATGCTTTATACATACATGTTCCTATCATAGAGCGCAAAACGGTAGGGAGATTCGACTTGAAGAGATCTAAGTCTCAGACAACAGAAAAAATCCGAGAGAGCGAGAAAACAAGGAGGATAGATAGAGCTATGGATAAATACGACATCAAGCTATTCCCAAGCCAGCCAAAGAGCTCGCTCCTTCTCCCTTCCCACGACAATCCCTAACTGCCGATAGGAAGCTCATATCTACGGCTTCTACTTTCTACTAGTTGTCGATATATCTGCACATATTTTGTCTCAGGGAGCTTGTTATTGTGCCACTGAGCCCTTGGCTCTACCTTTTTTCTTTTTTTTTTTCTCGTGTCGCGCTCTATGCTGTGTCTCATCCTTTGCGCCGCATCGGCAGGGTGATTCGAGCCGCATCAAGCGGAATTGCTTCTGCTTTCTCACGATCATAGTAGCAGAGGGAAGAAAGTTTCGCTAAAGTAGAAGGAGGCTCTTAGAAACTGCACACAGACTTAGACTTTGCACATTTGTATATTTGTATATTTGTATATTTGTATATTTGCATGGTTGGCAACGACAAGGAACCAGATCCCAAGACAGAGCGATATGGTAGATATCAGGCTTTTGTTTCCCGTGCTGTCTCGTCGTCGGCTTATCTGCGTCGATCGGATTTCCCTACAAGTACAATGTAGATAATATATAATAGATAATAGATATGTTATTTCTAGATTATATATGTGTCTGATGTGTTATGTATGCACCGCCGTTTCCGTGTGTTCCAGCTTTCGATCGGCCCAGCCCAACTTGGATGCACCGCAAATCTTGAAATTCGAATCTCAGTACCGTTGTCTGCCTGGATGCCTGATTGGACAGCAAGCAATTACTCGATCCAGATCCCGCAATCTATCACACAAAATACAATACACACAAAAAAAGGTGTGCTGACTCTTTCATTTTTTCCCCTTCTCCGCAAATCGCAACACACAACACAACAGATCATTTGAATTTTCTTCTCCCTTTCTCCTCAGCCCTCAATCTTTATCGCCACTTCAACATTTTTTCTCCTTTCAATCAACTCGTCTCATCCTGAACATGCCGCCTCCCGCTGTCTAGTTTGAAATAAGAAGCAAAAATAT
>RHLR01000811.1:0-13389 GCA_009806335.1 Davidsoniella australis
TCCTATGGGCTCCGGTGGCTTCGATGCCCTGACCTCTGGTCTGAGCGGGATAGATTTCGGCGTTGATATGGACTGTCTTGCTGATGTCAACGATGACGGCTCAGACAGTGATAACGATGCGGAGGAAGAAGACGAGCTTGATCCCATCGAGGCTGAGCGCAACCGTCGGGCAAAGAGACAGGACCGTCTACGCAGAACTGCAGGCGAACCAGAAAAGCCGGTAGTTTCTGAAGTGCATAAGCTGAAGGAGAACTTCAATGCTATGCTTCGTAGCGTCCTTGCCGAGTAAGATGGCAGGTTGGAAACAGTAAAAGAAAGATGGAAATGAGGACTCTATATGTTTTGAACATAAGAAAGTCTCTTTCATCATTAGCATGCGCCTTCATAGGCTCTCATGACGTTTGGATTTCTGATATTTGGAACAATTTCACTACACGTCTCTTTTATATATATTTGTGTTTTAGGTCATTGTTGTTTTTTCTCTATCATTATTTTTTGTTTAGTATATTGTGGGAAAGGAAATACCTCGGCGTCGTTACGGGATTCAGATACAGATTTTTTTTAAAAGTATGAAGCTTATCCATCTCACATCACACAAACATACATCGTCTTGGTTGAATCGGGTACCATTTGATTGGCCTTTAATGTTTGATTAGCTTACTAGTGTTGTTAGTGAACCCCACGGGTCCCAAGAGGGCTCCTGATATTTTGATTAGAACGAAGAAAAGAAAACGAAAAAAAGCACGGGGAATAGCCCATAAGCAAGGTTTAGTTTGTGGTTTTACGCGAAGCGGGGCGCAGCCATCTTGTGTTCTATTAGTCAAGTTCTCTGGCTCATCCTTACTTGGATAAACGACGAAGATGAAGAGGAAGAAGCAGAAATGGATCTCGATGTCCAAGTTTCCGGTCACGCGGCGGATGTGAGCGGAAGGAGGGCCAGATAGGGAGAAATAGAATAAGATATTTTGACTATCGTGAGAATTGGAATTGGAATGTGAACAGCAAGAGAAATGAGCATGAGATAGGGTTCAAGAGAAGTATGGATAATTATGAGGCGTGTTGTGTATAGGAAATACAATGAATGAGGCAAGAAAGCACATGTCACACAAACAAATCACTAATGTCACTTACAACATAAGACCAACGGCCCGGGAAAAAAGATCGGGAAGAGAAAAGCCAAGATATGCACATGCACGGTCAAGATGAATTCATGATTCTGCCATAACTCCAGATTTCAGTGCTAAGCTATGCTATTAGATAGAGCTAAAAGCCAAAGAGAAAGAATAGGGAAACCAAAGACAGTAGAACTATAAAAACGCCACATCTTTCCGCTCCGTTCCGGTCGGTCTCCCGTCTTGTTCAAGGCATAAGTCATTGAACTTGTGGCTGAACATGCCTCGGCAGAGCTCGGCTAATCATGCAGACATCAGACCTAATCAAGAGTGCTGTGATTGGCTGGCAAGGAACAGCTTTAGTGGGTATGAGAGCGCCCCACTCAAGCTCTCAATTGGCCTGCCTTTTGGGAAATCCTTCTTCCCCAGTTCTTTCTTTGTATAAGGCCAAGGAAAGTTAAGATGCTTGGGTTATTCGAGTTTTTGACTAGTTAGAAGACATGGCCGAATATTGTAAGAAAAGATATGTTTGTCATTCTACCGGCCTACCTGTGTTTATGTGTTCTGTATGCGCCTATGACTGGAGTGAATTGTAGAAAAATCGACAAATATCGAGTGTAGTTGAAGAAACCATCATGATATACAATATATAGACTGTCTTTATAAAAAAATTAAAAATTAAAAATTAAAAAAAAGATAGACGGTCTACGTTCAATTTTCGTCCTTCCAGTAAAAATAACATCAAAGCCTTCTATTTTCGTCTCGTCTCCCGGTCTCCGATTTTTAGCTGCCAGAGTCGAAATATTCTTCTATTTTCCCTCCCTTCTTTATTTCTCTCTAACATTTTTCTATCGGTTTGAAGAATTAACAAAAATCAAGCCATCAATCCCGCTCAACCTTTCGTGTCATCGCAATATTCTTCAATTTCTTGTTTAACCTTATACTTTTTTCCATTCCTGAGGGTGGGCTTGATTCAACTGGCATTTTCATCCTTGGTTTTTCTTTTGTCGATTCGATTCTGCTTGCAGGCCAAGAGGAAAAGCAGAAGCAGAAAGAAGCTGATAATTCTGACTTCTTCTTCTTCTTCTCATATTCGCTTGCTCACGTAATATCAACACACAACAACGCACATATACCGCTGAAAACCGAACATCTTCCCTTCCACCATAATGGCATCATCAATGGCCTTTAGATGGCTTACCGCCGCTTCTAGTGTGAGTATTTTCCAATTCTCTCGTCCCTGTCCAACGGTCCGAATATTGCAACACGGCGTCTTCCTATCCCTACAACATGTAGCTTTCTCGACATGACAATGGATAGCTCCGTCTCATAGCCGTCGCCTCCAATTGGCGCAAAAACTACACGACTTGCATGCGCTGAATCCTCGCGGGGCCTCTCGTCGGCTTGCGGAACCCCCGTATGTGGCAAAGCAAGACGCTGTCGATGGTCTCAGAGCTTCGTAGGGTAGGATGACAACATTACCCGTCCTCAAGATCGTCAGACGCCAAATAGTAGCCATCCTATCTATTATCGCCGCCCCGATCACAACTCTCCAAGCCCATTGGCTCCATTGCAGCTCGGAATACATGGCGTCTGCATTGCAATGTTACCGCCGCGCTGTAACTTCATGGCCCAAGACAGTGTGTGCTAACTATGTCTTTCCCTATATCTAGCTCCAACAGACCACCAGATCTTTTGCTCGCCCGTTCTCTTCCACACGCAGTGTTGGTAAGCCGTCACCAGATCCAATTCCTTGAGAATGGCCTTGTGTCAATCCATGGTCTCGATTTCATATGTCTACCTACATCAAACATTCACGACTTCATCACATATTATCCGGCCATGCCCATAACAATAATAGCAAAGTCTAACCAACTCTCAAATAGCGCGCATCTTCGCTAATAGCCCTCTCCGTGCCAAGGAGGCTGCTCCCTACGTCGGCAACAAGTACTCCGTCATCGTACGTATCAACATCCTCAATATTTCACATGCTATCTAGCCTCTGAGGCTTCACCTACCCAATGCCGAACTTCCGGGACTGTCCGCGTGATATTCGGCTATCACATATACACAACCACCTTCATATCTTGACGCTCCTGCGCAACATACCACTGACCGTGCTATCACTCTGCTCAGGACCACGAGTACGATGCCGTTGTCGTCGGTGCCGGTGGCGCTGGTCTTCGTGCTGCCTTCGGTCTAGCTGAGGCCGGCTTCAAAACCGCTTGCATCTCCAAGCTATTCCCTACCCGTTCTCACACTGTAGCCGCCCAGGGTGGTATCAACGCTGCTCTCGGTAACATGCACGAGGATGATTGGCGGTGGCACATGTACGATACCGTCAAGGGTTCCGACTGGCTAGGCGACCAAGACGCCATCCACTACATGACTCGTGAGGCGCCTCACTCGATTATCGAGCTTGAGAACTACGGTTGCCCTTTCTCGCGTACTGAGGATGGTAAGATGTAAGTCTTTGCCCCGAGTTTCGACGCAATATCTGTTTTTTAACATTCCACTGACATGTACAATAGTTACCAGCGTGCTTTCGGTGGTCAGTCTCAAAACTTCGGCAAGGGTGGTCAAGCATACCGCACATGCGCTGCCGCTGACCGTACCGGCCACGCCCTGCTTCACACTCTCTACGGCCAGTCCCTGCGCCATAACACCAACTACTTCATCGAGTACTTTGCCATGGATCTCATCATGGAGGACGGTGAGTGCCGTGGTGTCATCGCCATGAACCAGGAAGACGGTACCCTGCATCGCTTCTTCGCCAACAACACCGTTCTGGCTACCGGTGGTTACGGACGTGCTTACTTCTCTTGCACCTCTGCCCACACTTGCACCGGTGACGGTAACGCTATGGTGTCTCGTGCCGGTCTGCCCCAGCAGGATCTCGAGTTCGTCCAGTTCCACCCCACTGGTATCTACGGTGCCGGTTGCCTGATCACCGAGGGTGCTCGTGGTGAGGGTGGTTACCTGGTCAACTCTGAGGGTGAGCGTTTCATGGAGCGTTACGCCCCTACTGCCAAGGATCTTGCTTCTCGTGACGTTGTTTCTCGTTCCATCACTCTTGAGATCCGTGAGGGCCGTGGTGTTGGTGCTGAAAAGGACCACATGTTCCTACAGCTAAGCCATCTGCCCGCTGAGGTTCTGGCTGAGCGTCTGCCCGGTATCTCTGAGACTGCTGGTATCTTCGCTGGTGTCGATGTTCGCAAGCAGCCCATTCCTATTCTGCCCACTGTCCACTACAACATGGGTGGTATTCCCACTCGCTGGACTGGTGAGGCCCTAACCATCAACGAGAAGGGTGAAGATGTTGTTGTTCCTGGTCTATACGCCTGTGGTGAGGTTGCCAGTGTCTCCGTTCACGGTGCCAACCGTCTGGGTGCCAACTCTCTGCTGGATCTAGTCGTTTTCGGTCGTGCCGTCGCTCACGACATCCGCGACAAGTTCACTCCCGGTGCTCCTCTCAAGCCTATTTCTGCCGATGCCGGCTCACAGTCCATTGAGGACCTCGACAAGGTCCGCACCGCTAGCGGTCCTCGCCGCACTGCTGATATCCGTTTGGCCATGCAGAAGGCTATGCAGACTGAGGTCAGTGTCTTCCGTACTCAGGAGTCTCTGGAGGACGGTGTCCGCCGCGTCAACGAGGTTGACAAGACCTTTGCCGAGGTTGGTATCGAGGATCGCTCTATGATCTGGAACAGTGATCTTATCGAGACTCTAGAGCTACGTAACCTACTAACTTGCGCGTAAGTTAAAGTCCATGTATCCGATTCGAATCTGGTGTCATAATACTAACCACAACTGATGACATAGTGTCCAAACCGCCACCTCAGCTGTTAACCGCAAGGAGTCTCGTGGTGCTCACGCCCGTGAAGATTACCCCGACCGTGATGACAAGAACTGGATGAAGCACACTCTGTCGTGGCAGAAGCCTCACGGCGAGGTCGAGCTCAAGTACCGTAGGGTCATTTCAACCACCCTAGATGAGAACGAGTGCAAGTCGGTTCCTCCCTTCAAGCGTGTGTACTAAGTGACTTGGTCAGCTTGCCTCTTTTTCCGATCTCTCAATCAACTCTTGTTAGCCGTCGTTAGTGTTTCCCTCTCTTCGGTACGATCCTCGCAATGGATGGAGAACACACTAAAATCCGTATCGAGTCCTCTTGATACGTTAACCTTTGCAGAGCCAAAAGAGCCACTACTATTACCGCTTAAGCAGCGTGACTTGGTTTCATCATCTACTGTTTCACAATTATCTATCTTTACCTTATTACATCCAGTTACAACGCTTTTCAAGAAGTGGGTAAAAAGGCCTTTTCAGCATCATTCTCTTGTTTTATTTCCTTTTCTTACTTCTTGATTGCTAGAAGAAGCCTTCTTGTTTTTTTACATCAACTTGTCGTTTTGATTCGCATATCTTGCTCTTGTATACCCAGGACCATTGGAAGGCATTTCAATGAGGGGGGGGGGGGAGGAGAAAGTACTCTCTCTAGTCTTATTGGTCCAAACAAGCTGTATAAAATAAATATTTTTGTTTTGTTCTAGACCTTTTTCTATGTAAGAATTGAAGCGCATTTCTCATCAACTCTCTTTTTTTCTATTTTCCTTCTTGTATCTCTAAAACAAAAAATGGTTAATTTATGTATAGGCTTGTTTTATTGCCTCCAAATATCACATGTAAATTTTCTAGGTGATGATGTCATGGCTAAGTAAAGGCAAGATATACTACTAAGATAATTTATACCCAAACATGGCAATTTAGATGCTGGATTCGTTAGGGTTATGTAATATAAGTCAAAAGTATAATCCTACCCTTTTGATTCCAATTGCAGTCATAACTGTGAACCGTGATCTAACTAGATGAAAGCAACTACTTGTGTTGTAGAAACTCACATTACTCATTATTTTGGGGTAACTTTTTTCTATTCATCATGCCATTGTTTTCCTACGCGTCACCAAAGCTTTTTATATCAATATCACATCTTAATCGTCGTCATCAAGGCTACAATCTACCAACTTAATATCTAGATATCAAACAAAGATACCTCCTACCTTTACATTATGCCGCCGCCGCGAAAGAAACGAAATATCAACAAGCCACCGGAAAGCGAAGATAAGGAGAAGTTAGCGGCAGATTCTACCTGGGATCTGGCTACCCCCGAATTTTCAGTGGCAACGACTTTGCATTATGTCACTTATGCCCAACCGGAATCGTTGACAAGTATCGATCCAGTCATATCGCCTACGGTGATGGCGCCGGACTCCTGTCAACAGATACCAACTATACTAGACAGCAGCCTTCAGATCAAATCATTCCCTGCCGTCATGTCCCAGTCCGCCGAAGCGTCTTCGAGTATCGGTCAAGTTATCACAACGGGTCACCAACAGCTGGGCTACACAGAACAAAGACAAGAGCCTCGCTCTGCATACGGTGGCATGGCCTTCAGTGAATGGGCATCCTCTGCCTTGGCAAATACGTTGCCAAATTCAAGTTGGATATCACCTCAACTTGGCGGGTTGCCTAGAGTTGACTCAGTACTTAGGCTTGGTGGCGATAGGTCCTCTGATATCAGATCTTGCATCGCTACTATGTCACTTGGTTATCCAGGCGAATGCCCACTACCTGCCAAATTTCGCATTGCTCGGTATATGGGGTTTGAAGGCGTTGAAGTGTTCTAGGAGGACTTTGAATCCTTCGCCAACTTATGCTCACCCGACAAAAATATGGTATTTGCCGCAAATCTCCTATCCCATTATGCAAAATCTATCCGTATCAAGATTGTCAGTCTGCAGCCGTTTAAAGCCTACAGTAACCTTGCCAAAGCCGAAGGTCATGAAGAAGGTACTATAGGAGTCGAGATTGAATTGTTAGAGTGGGATGAGTGGTGCCGGATAGCCTCGATTCTCGGCGTTGAAATCATCGGCGTCCCTTCTATACCAGGATTGACTAGAGACGATGCTTCTTACGGGCTGGCGACATTGGCGGAGTTGAAGGCACAAACAAGCAACGGTAACGCAAAGGACATAGTCTTAGGATTCGAGAATCTATCCTACCTTGATGATGACCAAAGAACATTGCAAGCAGCACACAGTACTGTTCTCGAGTCCAACAAGTTGATCTACTCCCAGCATCTCAAGTCTACGCGTGAACCCATGGGGTTGGTCATCGATACCTTCAACGTCTGCGCCAGCACTACCCACGACCCAGCGAGACTAGACTGCTTAGATTTAAATGGCAGGAAGAAATTCACCGCTGCTCTAGCTTATATACGTAATCAGATCCGCGTGGGTGACATATGCCTAGTCCAAGTTGCAAGCGCATACGCGGTATCTGATGTCAAAACACCAAAGGATGTTGTACGCAAAACTTGGAGTAGGCGCCATCGCGCATTTCCCTTCATGAATGGTGCGGTGTTACCCATACACGATGTCCTAGATTTCATCACGAATCCTGACAAGCTTGGATATAGAGGCTGGATCAGCCTTGAAGTGTTCATGCCGCCCCAGGAAACCCAGCGTGTAAATATAGAGAATTGGCCGCATATACCGAGTTTCTACCCAGATTGGATGGGAGTGTTGAGTTTACCGACGCCAATCGCTGTAGCAAATGCATTTGATGCACGTGATAGCTGGGTGAAGCTGTGCAAACGGCATCGTTGGGAAAGGCCACCAGTTCTTTGCGAAGATGGAGTGACTGCTTACCCGAGGATCTGATATCAGAGTCAGAGGAAGTTTCAGTCTATACGCCTAGTATTAGTCAGTCATGTTGTTTGACCTACATATCTTGCTCAAGTCACTTTACAGCACAATCGCTTTGTAGTAATAAATAGTATCATTAGCTCATAAATAGTCAGCCCGATAAAGTCCCGAACGGTCCCTATAAATATGTACCCTTTCCCCTTTCTCCATTTACGCAAGATATACTAACAATAGAGATATCTGCCTATTTACCCTCCACACTGTTGTGAAGCTTCTTTTTCAAATCGACTATTTGTTGTTCCAGCTGGACAATCCTCCATTCACGGACATCTCGATCCTGGACTAACCGGCGTCCATGAGACGCCATATCTCGAACCAGTTCCATGACAGACGAGGTTATCGGTGTTTCAACCGACGACATCTCGAGTAATGCTGCGACAGAATTAGATATTACCGCACAAGTATCAGAATGTTTGTCGTGAAACGGATGAATTGCCGGCACGGTATATTTAACACCCGTCAGATCACTGGTAGAGTTAGAAGAGGTCGTGCCAGGACTGGATCCTCTTAACCCTGTTGCCGTGCCCCCTAGGCCGGGAGATGGCGCGCGCTCCGGAGCTCCGAATAGCACTCTGTTGACTTGGGAAGACCTCCTCCTATATAAGACGCCTACTTCGCTTTTGGGATGGTCAGATTTGTGTTTCTTCGAAGCTAGTCGATCTCGCGTCTGAGATGGTGTGACCACGTGTTCCAGTCGACGTTTCTGTGGTGTTGCCACGACTCGTTTTGAGGAATGAGAAGGGCCAACAACAACAACAGCAGCGTCTGCATCTGGCAAGATGTCCTTGTCCTGTTGATCCTCGTGTCGGGGTTTGTAGTGCCCTTGACTCCAGCTATATCTATACTGCCGGGGCATATCTTTCCTGGGGGATTCTAGTGGTTCGGAAGCAGGTTTATATGCGGCACGAACGTCGGTGGAATCTAGAGTCCGGGGCGTCTTCAAGGCGATATTTGCGGTGTTTACCCGATGTGGCGTGACAGTCGAGACGGGCAACTTAGAGGCGGATATGTCCTCTTGTTTGACACGGTCGTTTTCGTCGCCCAGTAGGTCGGCTTCGAAGAAATCTTGCGTCTTTAGAGACGTAAAAGGTTCGTGTGATAAACTAGTTGTCGGCTGAGTAGAGACGGCGATAGCTTTGTTTGCTCGTGGCTCAGATGACGGGGTAGGTAATGTTAGATCGAGTCCTGATACGGCCGTTTTGGTGATAGCTGGGTTGACGGTATCGTGTGCATATGTGACTCGTCTTGAACTTGGTGTGGGGGAGACGAAGGTGGTGCACAAAACGAAAGGGGTTTCTGAGCAAATATCTCTATGGATTCAGAAGTATCGCCTTGCGTAACGGTGTCTCCAGCAATTGTTCCAAATTGCTTATTCCGCAAATCTAGATCCATCGTAGCACTCTGGTTGTTGGCGGGATCGGTACAGGCTGGAGCATTTGCCAACTTGGACGATGCGGAAATCTCAGTCGTCTGTACGTCGATCGAGGCCATGCTATCTGTGATATCCAGCTTCCTTCTTGCCGGTTTCCGGAATCGTGACTCTCGAGTATCAGGAACGACGGCTGGCCGATATATCACTCTCTCGCTACTGATCCGTCGCTCGACATATCTATCCATCGGACCAACAACTTCGGACTTGACGCCATCTAGTTTCCCTCTGTTGCCTCGAGATTTCTTCTTGGTTGATCTAGTAACGGGTTCATTTCTACTAGAGCTAGAGCTAAACGACGAGTCTTCCGTCTTCGTAGCGTCCATAGCCTCGAGTTTTTCTCTTATATACCAGGTAGGTATTCCCGGATATTTCTTGAGCATTTCATCGTGCCATTCGAAGGCTTTGCAGGTGTCAAATCTATCTATGCAGCACCAGTACGGTCTATCGGGGTTTAACCCAGATCCGGATCTACGTAAAACCGCGGTCTTATTGGGGACACAGCAGCCTATTATCACAGAATATAATTAGTATGTGTGGCCAACGGCAGAAAAGGCGGTCAATATGACCGGTTTATATGTGGCCCGTGGGATGTTGTCGACTTACACACGATCTCATTACCAGTCCAACTACACATTTTCAATGGAGTCTTTCTCGTTAGATCGGGTTGTCCTGCAAAATAAGTCATGGAACTTGACTGGAAAATAGGGTGCAGTCTGGAATGTCACGATGCAAATCTATCTGCATGGGAGGTTTCACGATGAGACCCGCGAAATGAGAGCTATGTGGGAGGTGATGGCCTCTGCCCTTAGGGATGACAATATAATTAATGAATATGTACTGCTATGCATGTATATACATATATGTGATAGTCTATTTCTGTATATTCGAGGCACGACAAGCAAATCTTTAACATATCAAAATATGAGCTGCAAAGGCGGGGGCGACTGGGGATTTATAGAGAGAACTAAGACAAGAAGATCGTATATCCAGTGTGTAGACTGTGAGAACAGCAACCCTAGTTCACACGTACATCATACATTCTTCACAACATCGAAAACGGGTTTGAACATATGACAGATCAGGCATCAATAGGGTAGCAGTGGGCGCTTAAGGGCTCCGTGTAGAGCAATAACTTGCTATATGACAACTCATATTGTGCTTTTTTTATTTCTCTGCCGGCCAAGGAAGCCTCGACAGGGCGTGTATCTGACATAATAAGCGTACGTACAATGGATTATGATTCCTAGTTGGTTTGTGCGTTTATGAGCTGCAGTGGCGGTCTGTTCCCAGGCAGGCAAGTTGGCAATAGGTCACGTGGGGCAATGGCTGCTCTATTTTGGCCCATCTCCCCCAACGTGACTATGGGAGTCTTGAAAGCGTACACTAGAATGAATCAATCAACATAGAGATTGTGTCTGATGTTCAATAGTGTAGTATTGACCACTTGTGGTGTCTCCTGAAGGAACTCCGTTCCGCTTATTAGTTAGGTATACTACTATGCGGCTTTCATACCGCTGTCACCGCTGCTGCTACAAGCTATACAGCTCGAGGTTTTGCTTTGCTTTGATACATGTACATATAGGCGAAGATATCAAGATCAAAACCAGTCATATAAAGCTGCTACTGGAACGACAATAGTGAACAATGCCCAAAAAGAACCACAAAAATGTACAATGGGCTTGAAAGAGGGCACCATTAAGAGCCAGGGGAACCCTTCCTTACAACTTGCTTGTTGTGTCCACAAACTGACGTGGTCAGCATAATTTATGTTTGTCTTTCTCTCCCCCCCTCCCTGCCATTGTAATTCCTGATACACGATATTTTGTCCCCGGAATGTATAAAACTTCTTGATACGAGCGAGCAAACAAATAATACATATCTGGATATCAGACTAGGGTCTCTTGGCAAGCAGTGGAGTCGCAGAAGTTCTGGAATTAGGAATTCTGCCTTGCGTCGTAGACGTCGTTTTTTATGTATTTATTTCTTCGGGTTGCTCGTTCCAAAGGTAAGCCGCATTGATCAAGAAGATGATGATCGTGTGCCATGACTTTACAGCTCGTAGCCTTATAAGTTCAATACAGCTGTTAAGGCTATTTGCTACCATACTACATTGTACATACTAATGACGACTATGATGTCGATTTACATAGCTATAGCCCGAGCGGGGAGCGGCGAACAGACAATGGATAGGATGAAATACTTAATGTAAGTATATAGTAAATAAGCAAATAAGCAAATATCTACATACAATGACTATGACTATGACTATTGAGGACTATAGAGGAGCCACGTGATCCACATAAAGACGTAAAATGGTAAATAAATAAACGACTATAGTTCTATAGTTAGTGAATCTTTTCTATGCAGAGTCGAGTCTTGCAGAGTCTTGGCAACAACAGATCGAACAGGCTTTTAGAACTCTTGGGACGCTGACAGTATGCTAAACAGGAAAAACTGGGTAAGATCTCAATAATCATACCGGTTCCGAATAAGCACACGCCTATTATTGATACTAGCACAAGAAGGCCAATCTCCCAACGTCATAAGTGCCATTTATATTCCCCTCGGGTTTCATTTATAGGTGTCAACCACAGGCCGTTCATTGAGGTTTAGCGCTATGAAATGGCGATCCGCGGACGAGCAATTGCAGATGCAGTATTCGTAAATGAACCATCATAAAAGAGTTCAAGTATTGTTTATGTTGGTTGGCTACTATAGTAAAAGTAAACTATGCTTTTCTCTAGGACAGATCTTTGTGATTGATCAGTAGGAGAATGATGAAGAAGGAGCTACACAGCCTCTACGCCGCTATTTTGATTTGTCCTGTTCTATGAATTAACTAACAATCAAGCCATAGTTTTAGTAGGAGTTGCTGTTGAGACTATTCTAGTTAGCGCACCTAGAAAAACTCACAGACATTCCATTTCTTTGTTTTCTTTCTTTGCCTATTTAGAAGCTAAGCCAGCTCCGACGCTAACCAACTAGCATTCTAACGGGTGGCAAATGCTAAGGAAGCCAAGCCAACGCGGACAAAGGCAAGGTTTAGCTTAGTTTAGTTTAGTTAGGCGGTGTCAGCAAGTAAGAAGAATCGGTCTGTAGCCGCATTATTAGTATAGCATATCCAGGGTCCTTTTCAAATACTAATACCCACCGTCGAAGGAAAAATACCGGTAGAACTACTAATACTAATACAAACTGTAAGCCTACGGCCTAACAACTGATCGACAAGCCAAACGACGCTGTTATGTACGACTAGGTGGAGGGGAAGGAATCTGAAACTCCACGATCCACAACAACGCAGAGCACTTTATATTTTTGGCATGTTTGCAGATATGGCTGAAAGATACAAATTCTGTATACTATGTAATATACAGCTACATATATATTTATACACTAATACACGTATCGTTGTCGTTGTCGTTGTCGTTGTATACGATTGTATCTTGGGTGTTTGGCATCTGCATAGGAGTCGTGGAGCGAGAATATATGGCGGAGTATATGAGAAATAAACGCGAGGCTAGGGAACGAGACACGTCGTCGCTTTTCTATTGCAATTGCTATTGATTTATTAGAATTTCATCAGATATGCAGGAAGTAGGAGTTAGCCTAGTTTTCTAGTTGTATATATTGTATATATTGTATATATTGTATATATTGTATATATTGTATATATTGTATATATTGTATATATTGTATATACTGTATATACTATATTAGTATTTACAGATAGTTAGAGGAAAGAAGAGTTGTAGCTTGTGTGCTATTGGTATGGCTACTAATGTAATCGTAGCTAGTACCTAGGTCATAAATTAATTCAGTATTTGTCCAACTACAGATAGGCATTGTGAGGAAATTGCAGGCGGGCTGGATGCTGAATCCTGTTAGATTGCGACCGTTGATAATCAGAGTGCTTTTTTTTGCTTTTTTTTTTTTTTTTTTTAATTCATTAATCTTATGGAGCTATAGAGCTATGAAGAAATCAGAGTGCTATTACATAGTATATCGTTATAATCAACTTGGCAGGCTGGTCAACGTGGTTTTCAAGCACCTTTTTTTTTTTCTTTTTTTTTGTTTGCTGCA
>RHLR01000812.1:0-13350 GCA_009806335.1 Davidsoniella australis
CCCTGTCGAATCTTTGTTCTTAATGCTGACATGACATTAAAAGTTCTACCATCTCCTATATTCTTGCCCAAATTTTATACGTCTTACATTATTACATTTCCCCTACAATGCAAAAGCCCTTGATGCGGCAGCCGCCGTGACTACGATGACTACGTTCCAGAGGCTAGACGAAGCGAGAACCCGCGTCCCAAGAAACGCTCTGACGACTATGAAGACTCTCGTCGCCACTCTAGCTACGAAAGCGACAAATACTATGACCGTCGAGGAACTAGCAGCCACCAACGCCGCTATGACAGTCCTCCGCGCAGTGGTGGAAACTACAACAACTATGACCACCGTCCTCGCACCCGCGGCGGCGGCGGCTACGACTCTCACTCTCGGCCCGAACATCGCCGCTCGCGTACCGAATCCTACGATGAGCCACCTCGGGGCCGTCGTGGCCGCCGTCCAGAGGACCGCTCGCAAGACTACAGCTATTACGATGACGAGAGAAGCCGTCCCCGAAGGCAACCGCTCGCCCAGCTACGATGACGACTACTACCCCCGCAGGGACTCATACGGTGGCAGTGGCAGTGGCAGTGGCAGTGGCAGCGGTGGCCTCTCTGGCCTAGCAGGTCTTGCCGGTCTCGGAGGAGGCAGCGGTAGCAGCAAGGGAGGAAAGTCTAAGAACACTGATCTGTGGCAGACAGCAGCCAAGACAGCACTTCAGGCTGGTGCCCAGGCCGCGTTCCGTCTACGAAACAACAAAGGTGATTGGGTGGGTGAAAAGGGCATCCAGGTTGGCGCGGCAGCGCTGAGTGCAGGTATGCGCGATGTGTTCTCTAAGCCTGGCGGTCCGTCGCTCGGTGGCTTGGGTGGAAATGATACGCTGAGCTCATCTATCCGCCAGTCTCTATTCCACGAGGCGGCAACTAAAGCGTTGAGGAAGCTGGCCACGAAGAATCACTAGACTTCTTTTGGGCCGGTTCCCTTTAGCTCTCAAATGCCGAGGTTGGTATAAAAATACCTCAGCAGAGCCGAAAATACCAACTAGCTGCTATTCTATTCTTGAGGGTCGGGTCTCTTTTACTATATTGGCTTGGGAAGGCGGAGTTTACGGTGGGCACATCATTCCACTACTATATACATATACATGATTTTACGACGATACCTAGAAATAATTAGGGGGTTTTTCTTCCTCTTGACGTCTGTTTTCTTTTTTTGTTTTTTTTTCTGTTTTTTTTCTATCTTTCTTGTTCACTTTTTGTATAGCACAGTCAATCGAATTTTTTTCTTTGCATACTACATACACCATACCATGTTTGCTTCCGTGATAACGCTAAAGTCATGATAAGATAGATAGATGGTTTATGACTTCTGTATTAGAAGAATCACTGTTTCTTTGTTTAAGAATGCATAATTATATAATTCTATAATTCTAGACTCGAAGCTACATAGCTACATAGCTACATAGCTACTAGTACTTGGGATGATTTGCAACACTTGCAAGCTCCCAGCTTCGAACAAAGCTGCTTCTTTGTAACTACATTATTACATATGTATATGTATATATTCTCCTCTTGGCTGGTTGGTCCCTTCTAGCCTTCTTTGACAAAAAGAGTCTCCTCGAAACTTGTCAAAGAGTTCCTGAAACACTTAGCTCTTCTTCGACCTGAAAAAAAAGAAGAAAGAAAAAAAAACAGGCCTTGTCTACGGCGGTTAGCTATAAGCACGAATGCCGCTAGCGGGGTTTTGTTTCCTGTCCGGAGATCTGAGAGTTACAGGTGAGGGAGTGGTGGAAGGGGAAGGGGAAGTGGCTGGAAAGGCAGCCCTTCTTTTGAGATATACACAAGCAAGTGAAAAGAGGACAGAACAGAAAAGGGTCTCAGAGCCTTGCTGATCTTCTACGAACCTATGTATTACGGCGTGAGGCAAACAAGCTCTTTGTCTTTGTTTTGCGGCGTCTGCTTTACCGCCATCTTAAAAAATACCCAAAAATACCAAAATCAATATATATATATATATATATATATATTACATCTACGTCTATATGATGGTACGGCACAGTGATTAATGAATGTAATAACTGAACTGTACACTGCACTTCGTATTGGTGTAATCTTAATATATATACTGATTTATACTGATTGCCTTAGTAATTATTAATAGTCAGTGTTACATATCTAAGTAATAGCAACTGAACCTATCTATGTATATTCGTCTATACATATATCTGATATCATGGTAGACGATTTGTTTAGCATATATTTGTTTATATTGCTCAGGCTATTCTTATTATATATGCCTTGATGAAGATATTAAAGTTGAGTAATGCTAGTTGAACTGTTTTCGGCATTACATGACATAATCTAGAGAATGCTCAACATATGTACGTCACCCTGCTTTCTATACATGTATTATTATTATTTTTTTAATTTATTAATCTTCTGTCCCAAATATAGCCAACTCTTGATTTCGATGAATATATTTCTAAAGATCGGGTGATGAAAGTGTAGAACAAAAAGAATGACGCTATTTTATTTAGCGTAGAACATCAACCACCAGGGTCTCTAATCCTAACAGGTGGCACTCGCTGATCTACTTGAGTCGCATTGAATAATAATCTCCATTAGGTTTTCTTTTTTTGGCATCATGCTCCATGCAATGCAGCATGGCATGGATTGAATCTATTGTATTCTATTCTGATAAGTTCATACATAAGTTCATACATACTACCACTAACTATACTGCCACCCTGCCCTGGAATAGAAGCATAAGCACAACTGGAACGGGACGCTCGAGCCATAATTTTTGCATCCCACATGCGTAGTACCACTAAGCTAGCTACTCAATTACCGAATCAGTTCAGTTGTTACTGTTACTAGTACTATTACTATTACGCTCTCTTTGTCTTGCCATTCCCTTTTTCAAATCCACACCTTTTTTTTTTTTTTCCTTCTTGTTTTCCTATCCGATCGGCTGTCTGCCATCGTGAACTGACTGCTCACTGGACGCTACAACATCACCGACTGACAGACACCATAGACACCATAGACACCATTATGAACATCGGCGGTAGCTATGACCCGGCCTTCCAGGCGGGCAACAATTCTTTGTAAGCCGACCTGACCGATGAACCCGTCTCGCTACATCCTGTCTATCTACCATCTACCATCTACCATCTACCATCTACCATCTATCATATATTGTCGTGGCGCACAAAACTCGATGGCAAGCTAAGCTAGCTAGCCAGTTACCACACTCACCGGGGCCTCTCCCGCTTGTTCGTTCATCATCGTCATAGAGGCATCGTCATAGAGGGGTCGCATCGCTAACCGTTAGTCGCTACCATTATTTAGAAGTCCAAATTCTTCGAGCTCCACCAGCAATAACTTTACTACAAACGTCCATCGCCAGAAGACGCGCAAATGGGTTGAAGCTAAAGCCTTCAACTACGATGGCGACGACTGGGGAGAAGACGACGACGACGACGACAACAACGACAACGACAACGACAACGACGGCATTGATGATAGCCCGCATCCGCCACCACCTGCTAAAAGCAGCCAACCATATCTGCCACGCCTGCATCAACATCAGTTGCAATATCAGCAGCAGCAGCAGCAGCAGTTGTTACAACAGCAAGAGAGAGACAAAGAGTTTGCACAACAACAGCAGCTGCAACAACAACAACAACAACAACAACAACAACAACAACAACAACAACAACAACAACAACAACAGCCAAGCACATCTACTCTGCCATCGCTTGCCTCGACGTCCGTCCCATCCGGCCATAGGCCGCTAAACGATGTGTCCCCAGTCATAGAAGCTGGCGCAGTGTCACCAAACGATGCATCCACGACGCCAGCATATTCTCTGCCGTCGAACGCCCAGGATTCACTGGTGTCGCTGCTTTCCGACGTTGAGGCGCTTGCCTCAGCAAAGCAAAGCCAGCCGTCTTCGTCTCTAGCAAGCCCTGTGCTTGTGGCTTCTACTCAACGGCTAATAACAGATGCCAGCGTCGACGCGTCTTCGTCCAATCACTCTCCAAATGCTGCGGTTTTGACGGCAATAACAGAAACGCAAGTTCCTGCTTCTTCTTCTTCTTCTTCCTCGTTTGCTACGCTCGCCGATGCTCCAAAATCTATCCATCATTATACAACTCCTTCAAGATCTACTTCAAAGTCTGGCGCTGTTAACCCGGCTGTTCTTCCTTCGACTCCAGTAGCGTCCACATCCACAACGCAACTGTCCGAGCCCTTCCCCTCAAGACCTATGGCCTCATCATATCTAGCCTCTAATGCTGATGAGCATGGTCCAGGCCTTGGCTTGGCCGGCGAACAAAAGCTTGAACGACAATCTTCTACTAGTCCCAGGCTACCGGATGTCGCACGCATGTCCATGTTCACTGTTGACTTCGAGGGCTCATATCAAGCCGATGCCTCTGCTCCGCCCATGCCAGACCTTCCACCATTGACTGTCTCTAAGCTTGAAAAGGCTTCCACAAGCAATCTCGAGTCCCCTTCTGGAGTAATTCCTCCGGCTCTTTCAATTACTCATCAATCACAACCAGCTCTGGCTCCTCTCACAATTAGCCCAAAGCCGGCGCCATCTACTCCGAGTCCACGGACGGCCTTTGAACCTCATTCCCTCAATGAATCATCTACGAGCATTCGTACGGCATCGCCAGTTAAGGAAAGCGACCGGTTGCGCGAAGAAATCATGCAGACTCTGAGTCCCTCAAACCAAACCTTTGCTCAAGATCATAGAATCTCTACTCGCCAGAGCACGCGGGATAGCAATTATCTTCCTAGTTTCTATGATGAATACTGGGCAACAACGGACCAGGATTCAACAGAAGATACGACACCTGCTACGGAGACTACTCGTGGTCTTGGCATTGACACTACATCGTCATCGTCAGTTTCAGCCAAGCCTCTTACAGAGACCAAGCAAGCTGCAGTCAACAGCGCTATTTCCGACGAGAAAATGAGTGTCGAACATGAGGCAGAGCATGCTCTGTCTATGGAGAAAAAGTTGGCTGAAGATAGCGAGAAAGAGGTCGGCATCCAGCCGCTTAGCCAAAAGAGTGTCAAGAAGCGGTTTTCGTGGGAAGCTGGATCTGTATCCTCCGCTCCGCCAACTTCTGATTTGCCTGTATCAAAGTCAGTTCCTACTATCATATCTTCCTCGGTTGTGGACGCTAGCACTCCCATAAACACTTCCACGACTAGCTCGAGCTCGGAGTCGCAAAGTCGGTCTCTAGCTGTTGTTGATGTTCTATCAGTAGTAGAAGAGGCAGCATCCACCGCCCAGGCATCTCCAAATCTTTCCATTGACGGACTTCAAGTTGCTGAACATGAAGTCTCCATGATATCCGAAAGTGGTCATCTATCGACTCCAAGCACCCTTTATGATATCCCCAACACCACCACCAAGTCTCATTCTTTCGGTATATCTAGTTTGGCACCCCCCCAAACAAGCATCGGCGGTACCCGAAGTGGTCTATCCCACTAGTCCCACAGTCACCCAGACACCACCTGCCCAGATATCAGTGGCGTTTGACGCTCAACCTACTACGGGCGCTGCAGCCTTAGGTTCGCCTCCACCACGTGTGATCGAACCAATACAGCTGCGCGAGATGTTGTACCTAACTTCAATGACGGATCGAATCTCGAACATGAAGGAAGCTCGACAGTATTATAGAACGGTTGATAGTGGCTTGTCATCATGGATCTCCTGGATGAAGAATGAGCATTCGGAGTATGCTCTGGAGACATCATATTTCAACAGGTCAGTGGCTTCTTCTGGACTAGGAGCATATGCAATAAGTCCTCCATCAACAGCCGGTCCAGGTTCGCATCAAGGGAATCTAGATACTGGTGGTATCTCACCAAATCCCTTCACTATACCTGTGACATCAACATTCTCGTTCGCTACGTCGACATCGACAACTCAAGCCTCTATTCCTCGTCCTACGATAGGGGCAAGCAGTCTAGCGTCAGCGCTACACCTTCCAACGTCAACGACCGATCTCAAGCATCAAGGAGCCAAGGGTAAAGACTTTATTCTGGCAGCGGGCAAGGCTGGAAAAGGTCTTGGAAAGGGCCTCTTAAGCAAGGGAAAGCACAGGTTCCGCGGAACTGGGGATAAGGTAAATCAGTAACTATTCCTACTTTTTTGTTCTTTCTGTTTGTCTTTTTTTATATCCTTACTATATATATACCCTACCCTCTATCATACATTCCTAGCCTTACGTACGACTTCTCACTTCTCACTACTATTGCCATATCAACACATCTATATCGTTGTCACTATCACTGTCACTGTCACTTTTAGCACTAGCACTAGCACTATTATCTACTATCAATAGCGCATTTCCCATGCTTTCACATCTTTAGAGTTTTTGCTTTTGGTTTTTGTTTTTCTATCATTTTTACTATCGTTATCTCTTACTTATACTACACTAATCGTTATATTTGCTCTTTCTATATGTTACTCTCTCGCTCTCTCTCTCTCTCTTTCTCTTTCTCTTTCTTTTCTTTCTTATCTAAAAAAAAATGACTGCCCCATGACTTGCAATGCTCTTCGACATTGGCCGGCTACATTGAAATGTTCTGTTTTCATCTATATCATATCATTGTCACCATGTGCCTTGCACAGTTCAAAGGGTTATCTATAAACTATGTGCCTTGTTTATTGTTTTGTTGACTCATGATAATGCCAGTAACAAAGTGTTCCCTAGTAGGGCTCGTTACAAGTCTGTCATCTATCAACCCAAGCAATAGGGTTAGCGCCGTGTATTATTTTTGTTCTATCAGGGCAATCAATCTCTGTGACTGAGAAAAAAAAAAGATTAAAAAAAAAAAAGATAAATGTTTGTAACTCCTGAGATGTTGAGTTTCATTTTCTTGTCTTTGCCTATAGTCAGTCTTAGAGTATCTTAGATAGTCCTTGATTAAGTTATCTTTTCTAGGGTTTCTTGGTCTATAGTTGTTCATGTTCGGTTGAGATCATCTGAATACGGGCTTGGATTCACTATTTTGTCTAGGTTTCATTTAGTATTTTTTTTTCTTTTCATTATTATGGTCTCCTCGTATTTGACCATTCCCAAACTTTCATAACTAAGCCAAGCCCTCTTATTACTGAACCCTTCCTTGTTGTCCTTTTTTGCTCTCCCTCCCTTGCTCTTTGGCCCTTCCCAGTTATTCCAGACTTTTATACCCTAGCAACAAGTTATTATTTTTTCTTTTTTTTCTTTTTCTTTGCTCGGCAAAGGATCATCGTCGGCATAAAAAAAACTAACAGCGTTCCCTTTTCGTCTCCTTTTTGCTGGGATTTTAGGAGTTAGATAGCCTCAGCCTCCATAGCTTTGACAGTTGTGATTATGCTGCTAGCGTTAGCACTATCACTACGATTAACACCACTAGTACTGGGACTTCTAGTGATGCCACTAGCACAGCGTCGCCGATCTCACAGAAACAAGTTCATCAAACAGAGTCAACAAACCCTAAGCTTCCCTCGATAAATCAAACCCTTTCAGCATCCTCTGCCACATTTCCCGACGATATCAACAACAACGACAACGGCCAACAACAGCATCAGACCGCATCATCATCATCTCACAAAGACGGGTGCTCTGGGCGGTCTTCTGGAATTACAGAACCCCGTAGTCGATCTACGTCAGAAGCAGCACAAACCCTGGCCCTGCATGTCCGGCCCCACTGTGCTGTAACTGTGAATACTACTACTACTACTGCTGCTGCCTCAGTCTTTGGAAGCAAACTTTCTGGTAGTACCACTAGTACCGCTGCTGCTACTAGGAGCCCTCCTACTACTACTACTCCGCTTAATACTGATTTTTCTGGCTTTACTGGGCCTGTTGCTTCTGTTGCTTCTGTTGCTTCTGTTGCTTCTGCTGCCTCTCTTATTCCTTCTGGTGTCAGTAGTGGGAGCGCTGAAAAGGGGCGACTGGCTCCTCGTAACCGCATAATTTCTACGCCTATTACCAGTACTGCTGCTACTACTGCTACTACTACTACTGAGATTAATCCATCTTTTGCTGCTGCTGATAGTCGCAATACGACCGCTACGAGCATCGCTGCAACACGAGCAGCCCCGGCCTTAATTGAATTATTATCTGGAGAAGCGTTACCTTTGCCTACGCAAAATTTAAAGACTACCATTTCCATAGCTAGTGAGGCTACTATTACTACTACTAGTAATAGTGGTAGTGGTAGCATCGGTAATACTAGTCGTACTGCAACAGCGACTACTACTACTCCTACTACTACTCCTAAGTCTAAGCCTGCTCCCGTATCGACGGGCTTTCGTCCATTACTACCGCTTTCCCTCTCGTCTTCATCACAGACGCCGCCGCCACAGCGACACACTGGTCTATCCAAGAAATCACAGTCTCAATTGCATTCAGGACCACTGCCTCCTCGCCCGCAGCCCCCATCATCACTGCCATCATCTGCTGCACCGAATGTGAAAGTGGATGCGCTACCCCCAATCGAGGCTCTGGCTATGGCAGGTCGCAACCGACCACAGCAATATGCAAATGCGCTATCTAACCGCCGCCCATCGCCTTCAGCTGCCGCATCTCTGAGGGGCGGCAACAGGATTCCCGAAGGCTGGGTCGAGGTGTCGTCGCAATCGATTTGCCTGAGGACAGGCCGGGTCTGCGTAGTAATGGGGGATAGCCGTGTCACCATTGCTCCCAGCAGGCGGCAAAGAAAATAGAGGCCAAGGAGATGGAGAGGAAGAAGGGATTCCAGCCAGCAGACGACCTGCTATGGGCGAGCTGCCATCGCAGCCTGCATTGCTTGCAACGACACACGGGCCATCTGCTCTCAACCTCGAGCGCACGTCGTCCTTCACTGGCCTGCCGCCGATCAGTCGAGCATCGTCCTTTAGCAATCTCGAGTTTACAATCGAGGGCAAACAAGCAGAGCGGGCTGCCGGCATTCCCGGCCTCGATGACAAGTCCACCACGCCAGCCGACCTAGAGCATGTTGTCTCTTCGACCGCGCTAACCGAGTCTGGAGACGTCCCAAGCACCGCCAATCCACAGACATCGCAAGCACCACCGGCCTCCAAAAATGTGCATATCGAGCCGAGCTCAGGCTTGCGTGACGGCCCCGGCAGAACTCAGGAGGTCTCCGAGTGCGTGCCAGATGAGCTGGACAGTTCTCTACGTGAGAAGATCCAGCTTGCTTCTCTCTTCGACGGCAACACTACCGGAAAGCATAGCGAAACCAATGTCTCTAGTAGGCCCACAAGTACTCATGCGTCGCCTGCCTCGACAAGTGCTTCTGAGCGACCCCGCGGACGTCAGCGAAGCAGCCATATCACCATCATAACAGACTTGGCTTCACCGCGCGCAACTATCGTACCTCAACCGCCAAGAAGCGCTGGTCCTTCGACGCAGGGTAACCAAATATTGATGCCGTCACCTTTGGCTGATAACATCTCGCCTCTTCTACGCTCGCCACAGATGGAGCAGTTTTTGCAGCAGGGTTGGTACCTCCAAGAGTCTCAACTATCAGAACCTCTTCTACCACAGAGCCGTAAGCGCTCAGCCAGTCCAGCATCTCGACTGGAACGGCGTAACATGACGGAATTTGACAAGGAAACCGAAACCGGCGAATCTCACCCGGATAGTAGTGATCGTGAAAGTTCTGACACCGAGGACTTGGATATCATGGATGAAAAGCAGTTGGAGGCTGGCGATCATGATTCCTCAGTTCTAGTACTGGCTCCTGCTCTAGCTCCAGCACCGGCTGTAGGCGTATCTCCAGCTGAAGTTCCCAACACTGAAAACGACAGCCAGGATGGAGCCACGACGCCAGTTAATGCGTCTCACCCAAGCACGATGCCGATCCGAGCCCCGCCTGTAACCGCTCCGTCATTACAACAGCCGCACATACTCGACCGGACGGCTTCTATGCCTCTTAATGCCCAACGGCCCGATGAGAACCTGGCGTCAAATGAACCACTGGGGCCTTCCCGAATTCCAACGGAACCTCTACCAAAGAGCAAGAACAAGCGGTCATCTGCATTTCGTGATCTTGCTCTCAAAATGCCGGGAAAGTCTAGCGACCCAGACCAGGACCGAGCTTTGCCATCGCCGATAGACACCAATCATGAAGTCAGACGACAATCAAGTTCTTTCTTTCGCTTACTCGGCACGGGCGCCGGAAATGCGCCTCAGCAAACGCCGTGCCCGCCTCCGCCTCCGCCTCCTAGCAACCCTCCGATACTACAACTGGCGTCTCCGGGTGGCTCTTTTGCGGCTAGATCAGCAAATTTGAAAAACATCGGCCACGGTGGGATTCCGCCTCCTCATATCAGCGCACGTTACAGCGGATCACGGCCAGCTCTATCACCGCTGAATGACGTTATGAGTTCTGACAGCATCACTGAAAGTTCTTCTCCTCGAAACAGTAAGACGCGGCTATCAACGTTCGCCGGCCTGTTCCGCAGATCTGTCTCCGGAGCCGATAGCATGCCACCCAAACACGCTGTATCACACGGAAATCTTCGCGAATTCGCTATGATGACCGATGATGGCCCTCTCATCCCGCCATTTGCTCCCGGCCATACACGTCGGCGAAGCAACACCGGCCCGCTTTCAAGACCGGCTTCTCAAGATATCCCGCCCTCAGTATGGGATCTCGAGGATCGTGGCCGCCGCCAATCCAGCCATTTCACATCTCGGTTTGGATCGCGCCAAAACTCAAGTTCACGCCAATCTTCGCGAGCCCGTGACTCACAGCGCCATCATTCACCGTACCCAAGCCCTATTGGCGATCGACCTCTTT
Organism: Davidsoniella australis; assembly: GCA_009806335.1. Lineage (NCBI taxonomy): Eukaryota > Fungi > Ascomycota > Sordariomycetes > Microascales > Ceratocystidaceae > Davidsoniella > Davidsoniella australis. The sequence continues at coordinate 10,809 of RHLR01000812.1, forward strand.
CGCAAGCTCGGAACTCCCAGTCGTCATTCTTGTCTCGCTTCGGCACGGGCAACAAAAGTCAAACAGGTCTCCCACAGTCGCCTAGCATGGCGTCTTTGTCTGGCGACTCTGGTCAACAATGGGGCAACAGGCCTCCGTCGGATTGGGAAGCTAGTCGAATAGCTGGTGCTCGCCAGTCCTCCCACAGTCTTGTTTCGATAACATCTCCGCGATCTTCAGTGGGTGCTCGCTCAGCGCATATCCGTAGCAACCCTGATCTTACGTTCGACCATCAGAATAGCCATGTGCGTGCTACTAGCAACGTATCCGATCGTTATGCAGAGATGTATAGAGCATCAAATGGAAGCAGTCCTCGCCTTGTTCCAACGTATACGGGATCAGCTGTATCCTCTCCATTTGCCGAATCGTTTATAACGAAGCCTGGTGGAAGCATGGCTCCGGGTCAACAACAACAGCAGCAACAACAGCAACAACAACAACAACAACAACAACAACAACAACAACAATATACCGGACAGCAATGGTCAACGCCTCATACAGCGCCCTCTCCGTATACTCAGCCGTATCAACAGACACAGCAGCAGGCACAGAATAACTTACAACAAGCATACCCTCCTAGATCCGGTCCGGTTCTATCCCAGTCGAAATCACATTCTCAGCTACAAGAACATAGCAGTGGCAACATATTCTCTAAGCTTTTGAACAATGCCAATGCCAAATCTAATCAACAGCCGGGCAAGAGTAGCAGCTCTGGAAAAGGCCTTTTCAGGCCGTTCAAACGACCGTTCAAGAATAACCTTGATAAGAACCATACCCAGCACCAACACTACGACGAGACTGCTGGCCAAAACTCGAACTACATCTCTCCGAACCCTGCTACGTACAGCGGCCAGAATACTTCCATTAGCTTACATAACCCGCACGACTCTAATGCCTCGCATCAACGATCTAATCATCCCTCACATCACCAACCACCATATACCTACTTCGTTGCTCCAAATCCTATATACCACGCTTCATATCGGCCGCCATCTTCAGCCGATAATGTTCAAGATCAGGCTCTACAACACCCTCAGTCTCATGACAACAGCTCTCAGGCTCATGGATACTCTCATTCTTATAACCACTCTCAACCACTTACCCAAATGCCACCGAATCCCGCCAGTCAGCAGCCCAGGCCTTCTGAGATTCAACGTTATAATGCTATGCACACCAATACCAATGCTCTGCACTCCTATCCTAGCTCGTCGAATATTGCATACAATGGGCACAATGCTGGCACGGGTCTTTCGTCACCAAACAACCCCCAAAAGCAATATACCGATGACTATTCCCGCAACTCGTCATCCGTACAGCATTGGAACGAGAGTCAAATTCCGCCTCCGTGTCTCCGCATCCTGCCCATCAATCCCCACTCTCCATCTGGAACGACTTCTAGCGCGCCAACTCTTGGTGGAGGTACACCGTCTATCTCCACACCATGCGACCTGACTTCTGGGTTACCTTCTGCTAGTAGTATCGACTATAGAAACGCCGAGTTCCCAAGATCGGCAGACGCTGGTGGATACACCCAATCTCCATCTTCAGCCATTGCTGAACATCAGCGGTATATACTCAATAAGCAAAGTAAAGTTGAGCTTGCGGATACAGCTGGAGAGAGTCTCCAGCGTATTACTCAACAGCCACATCGACAACTGCTACCCACGCCAGCCAATCAAACAATGCCGGAGGTATCTAGTTTCGATTATTCTTCGTCTTCATCTGAATCTGAGTTGGAAGTCCTCGGCCCGCCTTGGGAAATGCATCATCATCAACAACACCAACAACAGTTCCATCGTCAATACGAACGTCAGCGTATTGTTGATACGAATTCTGCTTTCGTAGTCACTGATGATACTGCACCTGTCATGACAGCAACGGCGTCTCCATCACAAGTATGGGAGTCATACGATATACACCACCCCCCCCATTCTTGGGATTAAATACTTGCTCATATTGGTACATTTTCTGGGTTTTTTTTTTTAATCTTCGTCTTTGTTTAAACCCATGTAATTCAACTACATAACATATAATAGATAATATACATAGACATCTGTATCTACATTTATCCCAACTCATTATTGTTTCTGTATAGTATATATATAAGTAGCTATTTCTTTATTCTATCTCACCAATGCATTAATATTGAATGGAACACAGATTTTCGTTTGGCCATCAACTCAAGAGTATAAGATAGGACTATTACATTAACACGTCAACTTTTATTTGATAATTATAGTGAATTAGAAGCTCAAACCTCACCCTTTACAACCCTTTGAATGATAACTTCGAGTTCAAGATGTCGCCTCCTCGCACCAAGAGGAACTTGTTCTTTTCACCCTGGGTTTACAGAATGTATAGCCTAATGTGACTGTCTGTACACCATAATGCAAGTATTGCCACCGTATGTGGGTCACGGCCACGTGACCACATACGAGCGGCATCATGTATTTAGACAACGGTGCGCAGGCACCGTTACCCTACTAGAACATAGAAGAGAACA
>RHLR01000813.1:0-13335 GCA_009806335.1 Davidsoniella australis
AGGTGGTGGCGGTGGTGGCATGCCAAACATGCAGCAGATGCAACAAATGATGCAGCAAATGGGTGGCATGGGCGGCATGGGTGGTATGCCAGGAATGGGTGGCCGTGGCCGTGGCCGTAGATGAGATTGGATATCAGTGTGCTATAGAAGCTGTGCATGGGGAGCGTTTGTCTTTGTTTTCTTCGCTGTGAAGTTATTTTATTCTGGTTATTCTCTTTTGTTTTTTAGGCTGGGCATCTACTGGGGGTTTTTTTTTCGTCTTTTTGTTTTTTGCTCCTACTTCCTGCATTTTTCCAGAGTGTATCTTACTAGTTCTATTATCATCTCAGGTGTTATTATTTTGTCGTTATCTTTACACACCTTTATATGTTACTTCTTAACGATAACACGGTTCGTATTGAAGTCATAAATCAAATTTTCATTTTCATTTTCTCAGCTTACAAGTATTGATTTAGGTGTCTATGATATGTGCTCTTGGTGTTTACTAGTATAAAAAATTAAGAGCTCCTTTTCATGATATTACTACAGGTATGAAAATGGATTCCCATGAATGAGTTTACAGGTTCAGGGCTTTAAGCAAAGCCTGGCCAATAGGCTTGGCAGACGCGGGGTTCTGGCCAGTGATGAGGTTGCCATCAACAACGACCTTTTCACCCCAGTCAGCAGCGGCCTTGCTGTAGTTGGCACCTTTGTTCTTCATCTCAGTCTCCAGCATGAAAGGCATGTGAGGAGTGTATCCAACGATATCCTCCTCAGAGTTGGAGAAGCCGGTGACATTCTTGCCCTTGACGATAGGCTCACCATCAGCACCCTTGACGTTGACAAGAACACCAGGACCGTGGCATACGGCAGCAACGGGCTTTCCAGCAGCGTAAAATTCAGTAATCAAGGCAATGGAGGAAGCGTCGGTAGCTAAATCGAACATGGGGCCGTGGCCACCGGGGTAAAAGATGGCGGCGAACTCGGAGGAGCGGCCAACAAAGGTAGACAGCTTCTCGGTGTTCTCCCACTTATCTTTGTGGTTCTTGAAGAAGTTCTGCGATGAGTCGTCCTGGGAGGATTCGACGGAGCCGGGATCAAGAGGGGCAATACCGCCGTTAGGCGAGGCGAAGACCATCTCAGTCTTACCCTCAAGCGCATCGTAGGGGTGGGCGAGCTCAGGCTAAAGGTAGCGAAGCTAGTTAGCAAATGACAGAGGAAGAGGAGCTCGCTAGAAGACAGCAAATGTAAACTCACCAGGAACCAGCCAGTGGGACGGTCCATCGTCTCGATTCTGCCGAACGAGGTCAGAACAATAAGAACCTTAGGAGCCATGATGGAGTGATAGAATTATTTGATGATTGATATTTAGCTAAGTGATGCTAATGAAGGTAGTGAAGAAGTTGGAGTTGGATGAAGTTAGGAAGAAGAGGTTTCTTTAATACTGGCAAGATCGTTCATTGAAATACTTTCGGCTGATTGAACTTTCGAGCTCTAAAGGCAACTTCCTGCATATACAAGTGGGGTCGGTCATACATCTTACCCCAATGCTCCCCATTTCTCATGATTTGCAACCGCTGTTTCAGTGTTAGCAAGATATATACCGGCGGGAAACAGCTCCAAGCCTGCTATCGAGCCAATCATAACTCCGAATCAGAGTAGCCACCCAAGAGCTACTTTCCTGTTTAAGTAAATTTGCCACTTTTAACTTGCTCTGCTTTTAGTACTGCATCTTTTTTTCTTTGTGGCTCGAACAACCTCGCTATTGCGGAACTAAAGGCTCCGGAAAGTCGGCATTGCTGCTTGCTTAATTGCAAGTAAGTATCTAGCCCAAAAAGAATCTTGATTTATAAGCAAGATTGTAAGTAAGAAAATTCCACGCGTTGGGAAGAGGTATGTAGTAACATCAAAGACCATTTTGATATTTGTCACGCCGTAATATTTCGATATATCTAGGCAATTCATGCTAGTTGAAGTATTGGCTAGGTCATGTAAATCTTTAGTCAAAGGCTGTCTCGTCAAGCGACTTTCGCGTCTAAGACTCGGCTCTGCATATAGAAGCCCTTGCTTATTGGTCATTAAGCTTCTTTGTGCTGCTATTAATATGCCAATTAGATGCAACGTGAGCTAAAGAATCGGAGTCAACCGAGGACCGACATGGAGTTTAAGTCGTACTTAACATTCGTTATCTCCTCTTTGTTACATTGAGTTTAAGTCGCACTTAACATTCGTTATCTCCTCTTCTTTACATTGTTCAGCGGGTATTTGTACGCCATAGCACAAAAGCCACATATCAAATGTAATAAGCACTTTCTTGTGCTTTGGAGAAATGTAAACTATTGTAGACTCTAGAGGCTTACAAATGTACACCACCCTGGATTTAGAGCCCAGGCACGTTTTATGTTGCACAGTCAACATGTTGGCACCTTTTTTTTTTTTTATACAAAGTATTCAAGTGAACCTTTATTGGTTATTACTCATCAAGATTGGCACATAGACATGATTGTACCGAAATATACCCTAACCCTAGTGTATGAAATCTTCTACATATTTTACCTACACAGAGGTTAACCAAACTATTAGTCTTACAATATATCCTTCTAAGACGTTTATTACAAAAAGTACTATGTAAATTAGAAATGTAACATCCTAACCATAAACATATTCGTGATACTCTTGTTCAGGTCCATCAAAGTTGATATCAATCCGTTAATCAGATCTTTCTTTTTCTTAAACCATTTCTGTTTTTTACACAAGAGAAAAACTTGACACATATCTAATTTTCTAGTGCAGTGGAAAGGGCCAAGGAAATGCCGCTATGCCATATTAGAACGGTCGCCGGGCAGATAGAACCCGACTGAAGTGCTAAAGATACGGTTCTGACACAATTTTCTAGTTCGTCTTGAGGCAAATAGTTTAAAATAATGTGTTCCTAGTTTCAAAACTAGCGTGCTCTATTGCGCCGCAGATTGATAACCGGATATCTGCCAGACTTGCTCTAGGCATTGTTTTCTGTTTGTGAATTTCAATCTGATAATCAATCTCTCCTTGATGGTCTTTGTTTCTTCACTAACATTGTGGGTTGATTCCTCACCTTGTGACAGTTGCTTGCCTTTTCTTTTTCTTTTTTTGTTTGCTTATATTAACTGCTGCCTGTGTTTTGTATGACACATCTGTTAATGGCAGGCAGTGAGACACCGGCAACTCCCTTTTGCCATATCTCTATCTGCTGAATAAACCCCTCAACCTAGCTTTACCAGACTCTTTGAACCGTCATTTTAGATATTCTACGAATAAGTTTCCGTGGCTTCTCGCTATTCTGAGCGAACGCTTTGGATTATTGGTTATGGCAACTTTGGAAACGGAGCCTCTTCTTAGGCCTAGAAATGACAGAGTTTCAGAGTCTCCGGGTGCGCTGCCCCGCTCCCGGCGCCATTTCATCATCGGCCTATGTTGCCTATTCATGCTCATCACTATGATTAACCTCACTATCATGAGCACATCTCTTGTCCAAGCTCAGGAAGAGTTTCTCTGTCGAACAATGGTCAACCTCGGAATTGCAACCCAATGCAAAGACCAAGAGGTTCAGAACGAACTATCGATTATCCAGTCCTGGGCTGTAGTGTTCAGCCTGGTTCCATGTCTTATCATGTCAGTTCCATGTGGATTAGCAGCAGATAGATATGGCCGCAATATGGTATTGGGCACATCTCTGCTAGGTGTCACATTTTCCAACATATATATCGCTATAATATGTAAGTGACTGCTTCATAGCAAGCATTATTTGTCGTACTATCTTACTGACCTATGAACTGGATATAGGCTCGCTTCCGGGGCTTGTTAATCTGCGTTTAGTATGGGGTTCAGCACTATTTGGCCTTCTCGGGGGCGGTATTGCAATGTTTCCTACCATGCTATACACAATCGTTGCCGATGTTTGTGACCCTGGTGAGCGATCAGTTGCCTTCTCTTGGCTTGGTGCCTCTCTCATGGGTGGTAGTCTTATTGGTGGTGGAATCACCTTTTATCTGATAAAAATCGGAACATGGGTGACTATCTACGTTGGCATAATCACCATGACCCTTCTTAGTCTATTCGGATTCTGCATGCCAGAAACCCGGTCAGAGACCGATTTAGCGTTGTCACCGCCGCCCGAGCACACATCCCATTCCACCCACTGGCAAGGTTTTGTTTTGTCTACTAAGGCAGATCTTGGCCGCTTCAAAGAATTCTTACACTTACTGGCTAGCCGAGAACGCCAGGTTGGTCTCATGCTCATCAGTACGGTTCTCGTGACGTTTGGCGACTCGCAGGTTGTTTTACTTCAATTTGTGACAAACAAATTCAAATGGTCATGGGGAAAGGTAAGTTCTAAATCTTCATTAGCTAGTTGGCCAGCAACATATACTAACTCGACTTTCTATTGCTAGGCTGGTTTGTTGGTCAGTGTACAGTCAGCATGCAGTCTCACTCTACTCTTGATCGTGCTTCCAACTGCAACCAAGGCTCTACTCGGCTTCGTTGGCCCACGGACCAAAGATCTCATTCTTGCTCGTATCAGCATGGTCTTCAAGATCATCGGAATATGTGTCGTTGCACGAGCGTCGCAATCTGTGTGTCTATTTAGTGGTGTTGCTCTATCAGCGTTTGGATTCGGATACTCGATATTTGTCCGTGGCCTCATGACATCTATGGTGCCACACAACAATGCTGTATTATATTCCCTTATTGGCTTCCTGGAGAGCGTAGGCATAGTTCTAGCTAGCCCTGTTATGGGTTCTCTATACCGACTGGGCCTTAAGCTGGGCGGTGATTGGCCTGGATTACCGTTTTTGCTGGCTGCCGGGCTTTATGTAGGCGCGCTTGTGATTGTAAGTAACATTGGTATCCCAGAGGAAGATTCAGAGGTCGCAGAGGAACAACAGAACAACTTTGCGGAAGTGCAGCAGATTCCTCAGCAGGTTTGAAGACCTTCCCACGAAATCAGTACACTGCGCCGTTTTAGTGAATCATTTCAGTAGGCCATATTAGTAGTATGTACATAAATTAAGTAACAGCATGTTTGACAAGTATTCATAGTTAAAAGTCGTTCTATTATCTTTCAATCTATTTTGCCATATAATGTGTTTTTCTGGTCGAAGTGCTTGTAAGTGACATGGTGCTAAATCACAGTACATTAATGGACCCACAAATGAGTTGGTACTGTAAAATAAATCAGCGCTCCAAATCCAGCCTCGCAAGTCCAGCCATAAATCCTCCCACTATACTATAGGCAAAGACAGTATCAAGCTTAAAGTGGCCATGAGTTGAGAAGTTCACTCTAAACAATCTGCCCATAAAATTGATTTTACTAATTCTCTCGGAACATAATTGAGCTTTACTTCCTCCACGCCGTTTAATCTGCCGTTCCAAACGACACCTTTCACCGCCTAACCTACCGTCAGTCACGCCTCATAACCCGACCATTTCAAACTACATCGATTCAATATAGCCCATCGGCCACCCACAAACATGGCCGGCGAAGAGCCCAAGCTGCTATGGAACTCGGAGAATGTGCGCGACGTAGCCGAGTCTGTCGGCATCTCCAATGTTGGCGAAGAAGCGTTACGAACTCTGACGCAAGATGCTGAGTACCGTCTTGGCCAGGTCATTATAGAGGCGCTGCGCTTCATGCGCGCATGTGGGCGCACGTCTTTGACGGTCAGCGATGTTTCTCTAGCCCTTAAGATCTTGGATGTTGAGCCACTCTATGGCTACGATTCGACGCGGCCTCTACGCTATGGTGAAGCCAGTCTCGGCCCTGGTCAGCCACTGTACTATATCGAGGACGAGGAGGTAGATTTCGAAAAGTTGATCAACGCGCCGCTACCCAAAGTACCCCGCGATATCATGTTCACCGGTATGCTTCTAAATTTGTTATAGCTTCAAATGAATCGCAGTAGGAAAGATTTTGAGCGGAATACTAACCAACAATATTCTTTGTATAGCACACTGGCTCGCTATCGAAGGTGTCCAACCAGCCATACCCCAGAACCCCGTCTTCTCCGAATCGCGCGCCCACGAACTTGTTCCCAAGGGCACTGGCGCCAACCCAGCGCTCTCGGCACTAGCCGGCAACGACGGCGCCCCTCTCAAGCCATCCGTTAAGCACGTTATTAGCAAGGAGATGGTTCTCTACTTCGACAAGATTCAAGCCGCTATTCTCGACGAGACTAACGATGAAGAAGTCGAGCGGCTACGCCAAGCCGCTCTAGCCTCTGTCCGCGACGACCCGGGCTTACACCAACTGGTGCCGTACTTCATCAACTATATCGCTAACCAGGTCACTCACCGCCTGGATGACCTCTTTGTGTTGCGTCAGATGATGGAGTTGACTAATGCACTCATATCCAACACCTCGTTATTCCTCGACCCGTATGCCAGCCCTATCTCGTCGCCAGTGCTCACATGTCTGATGGCCCGTAAGCTGGGGGCCGAAGATTCAATGGCTAGCACTAGCGCCCAGTACCACCTACGCGAATTCGCTGCCTCACTAGTCGGCAAGCTTGCTGCCCGATATGCCACATCCAACCACCTTCTGCGTCCCAAGTTGACGCGCACTTGCTTGAAGTACTTCCTAGACCCCAGCAAGCCTATACCCGTGCTTTACGGTGCGATTCTAGGTCTTGCTGCTGCAGGCGGCCCCGAATCTATCCGTATCTTGGTCCTCAAGACCCTTCGGGACTTCGACTCCGCTGTCCTAGTGCCTCTCAAAGAAAAGGGTCCTGAGCGCTCGATTGACTACGAGATGCTACTAGGCGCTATAGTTCAGGCCGTACAGTCGATCACCGGCTCAGAAATCAGCGTTGAAACAAACGGCACAAATGGTGAAGCATCTCAGGCAAGTGATATTATTGAGTTCCTTGGTAAGAATATCGGTGAACGGGTATTGCAACTAGGTAATCATCGTCTGAACAAGTTGGTACTAGATGCGCGGTACATCGACTAAGATAATCTCTTTGTGTAAACATGTTATGACTTTGGTGGATAAAATCTTCGCTCACGGAGTGGTTTTGGGTGCGATGCTTGTTTAGTTTTCTTTTTTTTCTTCTTCATAATTGTCTTTTATGGTTTGGATTCGTGCTATCTTTTCCTAGCATGACAATTTATTTATCTTGACTTTCTCTGTTTAGTATATCATCAGGCGTTATTTATAAGGTGGCTTAGTTCTTCGAGGGTTCACACATCAGTCCATGAAACAAGCTCGGATTCAGTTATTCTTTTGCTGTCATCTCAATGGTAGGTTAATACCAAATCACCAATAATAGAAAGAGATATATTCTTTTTCTTGTTTATACTTTTTTTTTTTTTTTTTTGAATTGCTCCCACGTTTTGAATCCCACGGAATATGTGGAAATATATGGTATTTGACTGGTTGAACCATAACGTGATCGCTATATATCTTCTGAATTCTAAATGAGCCCAGCCATGACAAGAGAAAGAAAGTGATAAAATAAAAACAACGAAAGGTAATAACAAGCAAGGTAACGCCCTTGGAGTAAACTAATTGGTGATAGAACGAGGGCCAGTCATTGTTTTATGGCTCGCCTCTGTCTAACATCACATACGTACATGGAACAAGACAAACAAAAAAAGACGACAAACGAAAACATTCCTCTATATTTCCTACCAGTGAAGGTATAGGCTTAGTAGAAGAAAGCAAGGTAGGCAGCAAGGATGGTCGATGAAGACCAAATCAGAACATCGAACTTCTTGATCTGAGACTTAGAGAAGCCCAGAAGAACATCGTAAGTCAGATGTCTAATGCCGTTGATGAAGTGGAAGACGAAAGGGAAGCCAAAGAAGAACTTAAGGCCGCCCTTGACAGCCAATGGCAGACCAGCAGCGAAAGCCACTAGAGACGCCGACTCAAAGTGCCAGCCTAGTAGCGGCGCCACCAAGTACGCAGTACCGAAGAGGTATAGGGGGCCAGACAGAAGACTGCCAGTCATACGGTGCCAGATCGAAGGAGTGAAGAAGGTTTGTGCCGGCTGGTAGATAGTCAGATGAGGCGACACGGGACGCTGCAAACGCTGGTTGGCCAGAATGTCCTGGGCCTGTGCCTGGGATGCCTTTTCGATGATAGCAGAGCTGTGAATATTATGCAGGTGGTTAGCTAAAGAAGGAACGTGATAGCAATAGTTAATGGCCACTGGTAGGGGTCCGGTGGTTAGGCCGGCTGGATATCGGGAACGTTCGGGGTCTGGCGGTGCCATTCGAGCTTGGTGACGAAGGAAGGGCCAACTTAACGACCCGAGATGCTATGATATCGAAGAGTGAGTGAAACACACCGAGAGGAGGAAGTAGAGAAAGCCGAAGCTAGAAGAATTTGAGGAAGGCAGTTGTTAGTGATGCCAACACTAGGGCGCATCGAAGCTATGGGGGGCGTGGCGGGTTAGTAAATGGATCGGTAGATTTATAGGTATCCTATTGTGTTTTATTCTATTTCTAATTATGAGGAGAACTTTGTTTACTACAGGCCAAGAACATTTCGAGTTGCCATTGTTGAAATTCAGCGTGTGTCGCACGACCAAGAGCTTGGCAAAGACCTCGGATTGTCTCGATATAGCAAGCGCATCGTGGGCTGCAGTCAATTGTTGAGAATTACAGGTACGATGCCATATAGTAGCTTTATCGAGTTGCAATGTATCCAATGGCAATAATCGAGCGCATAGTCGAGGTCGTCAAATGATCTTGGATCTGTAGAAGAGAAGCCGGTTCATAATCGGGATAGTTTCGGTACACAGATTGGTGATTATAATTCGTATTGTAGGTGTTGGGAAAGAAATAACTTACTGCGCAGAGCAGTCAAACCCATCCGCGGAGCAGCCATTGTGAATAGATTTAGAAGGTTAGTTTGTAAATAACTGAAGCAAATGATGTTGGTTTTGTAACAGAACTCCAAAAATCAAAACAACGGATCGAGAAGAAAAAGACCGGGACTGAATGAAGATGAACTAAATTGAGTGAAATGCACGATTCCGGTTCGTTTCGCTGGTAGACCAAAAATCGACAAGGTTTCTCTAGGCTGTCACACGCTCAAAAAAAAGACCGCTGGGGACTGTTTTGGCAGGCTTCTGATCAAATAAGCTGCTAAAGAGCTTTATGTTTGATTTGCTTGGCTAAGCCAAAATTCTGGGGTCTTGTCCCGAATTTCCCCCATGCCTACTTTCTCTCTAAAATTCCTATTGTTTTGTCACTCTTATTGCCCAGAAAGCCAGCCGGCTTCTCTTCTTTGATTCAACAGTGCTTTGCTTTTTGGCTTGTGGGTCAAAGTGCATTCCCGGTTTCCTCGGCTCATAGACAGCCAATCATTGCGACTAGATTACAAGAGCGGCCGGTCCAACTATTACTCGTTGCTTATCCACTCTATTTCCAGGTCACATGCCTACCCACGTGACAACTGCGTCCCATTTTAACAATGCCCCACAATAGCTCGGGTCTTCAAAAGCTTTTTTCGCGCAGCTTTTGTCTAGTCTTCATCTCTCTTCTTCTTTTTTTTTTCCCCAGATGGATTGGGGCGCTTCGGTTGTCAGGTGTCTGCTCGGGACAGTTGAAAAACTACGGTTTTTCTTCTTCGATCTGCGGCATCATTGGCAGCTGGGCCATTTTGGCTTTTTCTGGGAGCCCCAAAGATAAAACTTCTGATCCGCATTTTGATCACGATTTCCGGAAACTAATTCACTCATCTGGCCGTCGTTTCATTGACGAGATCTACATCATAATATCTGAATACTCTGATTTTGTAGTCTATGTAGCTTGAACATATTGCATATCCATATCCATCCTGTACTGTACTTGTTCTCTGTAGTTGTTGCGAAGTAGAAATTTGGCATATTACACTGTCAATAAAAGCATGACTCCTACACAAGACGTCAAGTCAAGATCAGATAAAATATCTCTCCACGCATCTAAATTTCGTGATGGCACCAGGACGACGCAGAATGCCTAATATAAGGGTATATTGTTTATATTGTATTAAAAATCAGCACGCGCAAGAAAATCAAATATTGCACTAGACACAAACTATACCATAAGAATCTCGTAGCAGAGATGTCTAGTGATACTACATGTATTATCAAAGTTTCATGGGAAAAAAGAAGCCAAGCAACACCTAGACCAGCAGAATACAAATAACTCCCGCCTTTTGGTGTTGTACACGCCAAATCAATGAGAAAAGGTAATAATAAAAAAACAAGACAAAACTATAGAAATAAAAAACAGGAAAATAATAACAGTAAAAATAAAAAGAAACGAGAAACCAACCTCATTCCGTCCAGCCCAAGATAAAAAATAATAATAGTGTACGATGCACGAGAATAATAAACATGTCTCTAAGAAGAGCAGAAGAAGAATCCGTACTTGAATCTCATACCGGAAGAAAAGCCATAAAAAACCAGATCAAACCAAACCGCATACACCATCGAATCGCAATCGTAAAATATTAGAGACCAGGAGATCGAGGAGATCGAGCAAAGAGGACAAGGTGAACAAAAGGGGAGATATCAACAGACCAGCTATCACTAGTGGTCAATGATGCGGCTAATTCCAGATGAACGGCCAGAAGACTCAATGCTTTCACGAATTCCAGATGGGCCAGGCCGCAGAGGCTCAGGGCCGCCTGTTAGAGGGGGGACTCCAGCCAAAGCATCAGGGCCGAAGAGTGCCCGGGCCTTGTCACGACCAGCCGCTGATCGAGAAAGCGCATGAATGGCCTGGCGCTTGTCAGTCTCTATACTGAAGTCAAGCCCGGTATGGTGGTCATTCAGCAGGCGCTCTTCTAGGCTCATTGTATCGCCGTCATCGCTAAGCATACTAGCATTGGCCGACGAAGATCCATACTGAGCACCTCCGGGGTTGTGCATTCTGAAAGGGTCATTCATGTAAGACGACCCTGGCCCTCCGGAACCAGCAAGGTGAGGAGGAAGATTAGGACGGAGCTTCCGGCGAAGACTGCTCGCCTTCCCTCTGACCTCTTCTGGAAGATCATCTGGGTCATCGACGTTGTACAGAGCGAGCATCTTCTGCAGCTTAGTAGGTCGGGGCTTGCGGGTGCTTTTGGACTCCTCAATAAGCTTGGGTGGCTCAGGTGCAACATGGCACCACTTGTACAACTCCTGTCGCAAAAAGTTGGTTTCCCTAACCAGAAGCACCTCAGCACCCTCAACTTTACGAAGATAGAATCTTTGAGTCTCGGCTTCAGAGCGAGATGACATGGCCGGGTTGATATAGCCAGATATATGGCTTCTAAAGTTGGATGCATTGTCGATGATCTTGGTTAGAAGTTCCTCTTCGTCCGGCTGGAAGGGAAGGATATTGATTTCATCGCGCCAAGCAATGAGATCTTCCAGCTTCGGACGGGCAGCATCGCGTGGTATTTTGACCCGATGATCACAAATCGGGCAAGCCCAATGCATTTGTTCATCATCCTTGACCTTTCCACGTGCAATCTTGAGGCATTTGCCGTGATACCTAAACAATAAACTATGTTAGCTATTGTGTGTGATACTCAATACTAGAGTTTTAAATCTTACCATTCATGGCAAATGCCACATTCGATCATCATTCCTGCTTCAACTCGACGACAAATGCAGAACACTTCCCGACTCGCTGGATCTTCCCACCGAGCAGGCTTGGAATCTGGACTTGGCTCACGCGATGCCGGCTCCGCTGGGTCACGAGGCTTATCGTGAACAATGTCAAAGCAGTCAACGTTGCGTTCCAAGACATACTCCAGATGTGTTTTGAGGATGTGAAGGGGTGCATTTGCCTTGCCAAACAGCTTCTTGCCTTTCCGCATCCAATCCTCGTGTCGTTTGACCTCGCGATCGAGTTCCACCGCTCCATTGGGCTTGCAGTTGAGTTCTTCAAGGCGCTTGGTGAGGTCATGTGCATCGGCGTACTTTGGTCTGTCGTTTACATTGAGGCTTCGAGCACGCTCATTCATATCGGCAATCTGCTTGTAGGCCTCTCTTTGCTTAGCCAAGATGCGGTCAACCTTTGCTAGCGTCTCGGGATTGACAGGAAGACGAAGATTTTGAACCTGATTCGACAAAGAGTCAAGCTGGGCATAATGTATGTTCTCAGCACTAATAAGCTCATTGGCCTTCTTCTCCCAGTTCTCTCCAGTCTCACGTTGATTACGGTAGTAGGTAAGGTGGTCGTTGTACCGTGGCATTTCAAGGTGTTCACCCTCGGCGATCAAGTTGTTGACTTCATCAAGAGTCAAGATTGAGCGTGTGCGGCTTTGTTGAGCATGCTCATTCCACTGCAATCTTCTGAGCTCACGCTCCAGAGAGTTCACCTCTGGGATGTCGACGTTGAAGCTACGTCCTTCTTCCAACAAATCCTCGAAGTTCTTGATCTGGTCGCCGTGGATGTTCTTGTCAAGTATGGCGCCCGAGGTCTGTGCGGCTTTGAGGAAGGCATCAGCCTTGGTGCGGAACTCTTCGATATGGTCGGCGCGCTCTTCAAGTAGAGCGATTTCGGGGCATTCGAAGCCGATGCGTTTCGCCTCCTCGATTAGGCGCTCGATGCTGCGAACGTCGCGATGGTCCTTCTGGTTTGTTTCGTCAACTGATTGTCGTTTACCCGACCACACTCGGTCACTTTTGCGACGGTTTTGTTGTTTCCGAACAATATAATTGTTGGCTTCCTCAATCCACTCGTTGCAGCGGTCGACAAATTCTTTCAACAGGGGAAGTGAAGGCAGATCATGGGGAATGCGCTCACCCTCGTGTAGAAGTTTCTGAAGAGTCTTGATTGAAGGGACTACCTGATCTTCAAGCATTTTCGTGTACTTTTCTTCCCATTGATCGGGTGCAGATGCCTTGTCTGCTACCTTGGCACATGCCTCCTCGATCTGCTCAGCAGTCTTGCGGTAGATGAGGATATGGTCTTGACCAGCCAGGCGATCCTCGTCAGATGCGTCGCAACACAAATGAGATGCGGCGTGGAGGAGACACAAAACCTTGCCCGATTGTATGCATTTGAACCGCGAAAAGTAACTAAATGCTTTACAATACGAGCAGGAGTACTCGTCCTCTGGAACATCGGTATCGTCTATCTCATGCTCGAGAGAACACTTTGAAGACCCAGATTCAGTCTTTGGGTCAAGTGAGCAAGAGTGAGGGGAAGCCTCAATATGCTTAAGAATGAAACTTTCCCGTAATTCGAGCTCACTAGTCTGTGCCTTTCTCATTGCAGGGGCCAGCCATTTGGCAGTCTGGATGGTTAGGCTGTTGCCAGAGACACCTTCTGCAGCAGTCCAAAGTAGTTCGTCGTGAGAAAAGCATGGCTGACGACGGAAAGCCTGTA
>RHLR01000814.1:0-13329 GCA_009806335.1 Davidsoniella australis
TTCTACGCCGTCGTCGATTATCTACCTCGCGAGTTCCAGGGCGACGAAGTCTACCGCGCTCTGGCTTTCGGCCTATTCAAGTACTTTTCAGAGCTGCCCGAGTCCGTCAAGTCATATCTACGAACACAGTACACCAACTCAAGAGCGAAGCGCCCCGGGTCAGGTTCTGTACTTTTTGGCGAACAGCATGCCGCTGACTTGGCCAAGGAACTTGTCCAGAGTAAAAACACTGCAAATGTAGTGGCCAGTCTACAAACCGCGCTGCAAACCCAACATATCTCAAACGTTGACATAGACTTTGTTTTACCACCAGGCTCAGTTGTACCTTTGCAACCAGAGGACTATGAAGATTATACTGACGATGAAGACGACATCCTTGACCCATCCATTCGCCAGTATGGCGGCTATACACCACTGGTTCGTTTACTAGGCGAATCTGTATTCCTGCCTACATCTAGACTTCGACGTGCACCGTCAAAACCGACATCTCTCAACCGAAGCAAATCATTCAACAAAGACCAGAAAATGGAGCTTCGCATGAAGCTACGTGAGCTAGTCGATACTGAGGAGCGCTATGTCAAGAAAGTTAATGAGTTGGTCAACGTTATCGCCGAAGACTTCCGTAATGCCGCCAGGAAAAAGTCATTAGAAAGCCAAAGTCCATCGGTAGAAGAAGTTGACAAGCTATTTCCAAGATCACTCGACGTAATATTGTCTCTCAATACCGCGTTCATGCTAGAGTTGCGTCAAATCATGGATGATTCCGAGGAAGAGGCACAAAACGATATGGAACATACAAGTGTTCCCATGATGGGCTCTAAACTAGGTGCTAGTATACGCTCAAAAGACCCAAGTGGCACACTAGCAGTTGCTCGATTGTTCCTCGAATGGTTTCCTAAATTCACCGAAAGTTACCAAGACTACATCCGTGCTAGTCAGCACTTCCCTCAGATGATCAACGGATTCATGGAAAAGCAATCGACTTTCAAGAGCCGCGTCGCACAGACTGGCGAACAGACGATTCGTTCCTCTCTTATTGAGCCTGTGCAACGTCTGCCACGCTACAGTCTATTGATCGACCAGATTGTCACATGTTTGCCGATCACGCATCCAGCTCTTCAGCCCATGCTGCGGGCCCGTGATATCATTACCAACATCTGCTCTATGGATGATCCTTTGCCGGACAAACCACACGTTGCTAACCGGTTACGCAATATGGTCGAGTCTTGGCCCGAAGGGCTGGTTCCTCAAGGAAGAATCATTATGGCTGCTGACTTTCTTGAAATTCCTGCCCCCGTGACAACCTCGCGAATGGGACTTGCTGATATGAGCGGCATGTTCCTGGTATTTGCCGATTGTGTTGTTCTTGTGAAGAAGCAGTCTCATAGCATCACTGGCCGTGATTTTCTACGTGAACTTGATAAGCCCTCTGCGGCCGGTCTCATGGTTTCTATGACGAATGCTGCTGGTGGTCCTGCTAACTATGATCTTTCTTTCATGGGCTGGCATGATTTGGCAGATGTTCGATTTTCAGAGTCGGTCGATGGCCAATTGATATGGATGACCTCTCTGAAGGGCATGAAAGGAATCCAGGCCAGTGAATCTTCGGCAAATTTTGCGGCAACCTCGAGATGCTTCAAACTCCAGGAAACGCTTGAGGGCAAAGCTTCGAGATGGACCGAAGATATTGCTAAAGCTCGAGTCGAAGGTCGATTTTCAGAAAGCGAGCGTGAAGACCCTCGTTGGTCATTACGATCTGTCCGTATGCCAGATAGCGATTTGGGTTTATTTGCTGCCGTATTTCAAGAAGGCGCAGCTCAACTCTTCGAAGGACGCAAGGAACCAGCGCCTATTCGAGTCGTTGTTGACCACGAACGTGGTACAAAGGGTGCCCCTATTGGACACTATGGCGTTGAAATCGTGGTGAATGTTATTGCTGGCGACCTTCATCGTGTCTCAATCCATGCTCTTGGCCTTAGCGGAAAGAGCTTCAGCGATGATGTGGCACTAGAGGACTTCCTGCCTACACTATCAAGACGAAGTATGTAAATATTCAATAACCCTATGCTTATGGTTCATCAAGTTGGCATTTACTAACATGAAATAGTCATACAAATCATGAGCTCACAATTCAACCTGTGGAATCCAAATCTTGTTCCGGCTCTGGTTTCTTACTATATAAAGACCGTCAAAGGTCTCAACCTCACTGGCACCCGGGAAAAAAGCCGTTCCTTTTTGGCTACATCGCCAGTCAAGCTGCTTTCTAATATCTGGAATGGTACACTCAGTGGAGCTCCAGACACAATCCAGCAGACGTCCAAACATGCCCGTACACCAGTTTCAGCAGTATTTCCATCACAAGGTGCACCCACCCTTACACACCGCGACCTTCAACGATCTGGAAGTCAACATTCCATCTTTGGCTCTATACGTGGCCGTGATCGAGTACCTTTGGAAGATACGAAACCTGAGAATCCACTGGTTCGTCTAGAGGGTACATTCACGGGATATGTTGCAGCTCTTCAGCAACGTAAGGGTAACATCCTTGGACGGGCAGTTATGAACCGAGGTGGTGTAGATGAACTGGTTGTCAACGACCTCTATAACCGTTTGATCGAAGCGCCGTTTGACTTTGAATATTCGGCAGACCTTGGTGCTGATGTGATTTTGGTGGCATTTGAAAAGTTCTTGCGTATAGCTTGGACCGAACAAATAGGCCCTATCATGACTATGACAGCCCTAGACAAGCTACAGGCACGTTTAAATCGTCGTGTACCCGGCGATTTTGCCGACTTTGTCAACTATCTTTTTGGAGACATGGCTCCGCAAAACCGCCGTGCATTTACTTCTGTGATTAAGCTGCTTGCTGACCTACTGGATGGATGTGGTAACGATTCTGATAGAGGTGCCTTGACATTGGCGTTTGCTGAGCTTTTGGTACCTCATGATGATGCTGCCGATTACATGAATCTTCTCGATCGCTTGGTCGAAGATTGTGATCGCATTTTCGATGAGTCTGGCAATATCGGAGCTGGTGGTGCCCAGAACGCAATGCTGGCTCTGGCCAATGCCAATGGCTACTTCGAAGCAATGAACGGAGGTACGATTCGTGGAATGAAGTCACATAGTGGTTCGCTTACTTCCAATACGTCATCTCTACGCCGCAAGTTTGGTTTTGATACCCTCTTACGGCAGAACAGCAAGGATTCTACGCACTCAGACAGATCCGTTTGGCGGAGCTTTAGTAAACACGGCAAGTCGGCTACTGATCTTTCGCAAAGTAATTCTACCAGTTCTAGAGGGAGTAGAACTCGTTCTGTTGACTTGTCGAATTCGGGACAAACCAGAACCCGACGCCCCATATCTCGCGATCGGCCTCCTGTGACTGGAGCTTTCGAAGACTACTCATATGTCTCTTCGCGTCCGCCTAGCTTGCAACGCAATGAGCCCCCGTCACAGCTAGAAACGATCGGCGAGCCCACCACAATATCATCAGGGTCAACCGGCACAATAAAGAAGAGAAGAAAGAGACGCAGCTCTTTGTCAGATCTCAGGAGTCTTATGGCGTCTACCTCGATCGATGATGACTCAGAAGCTAGCACTATCGAGTCTACTGAATCACAAGTCCAGATAACGACTTCCCAGACGTCGGGAACCATACGGCAAACGACAATAACTATCCCACCAGAGCGTTTTGCGACGGTCCGCGCACATTCACCCTCCCGAATTCCGATCAGCCCTACCTCCAATACGACTGTTATCCACCAGAGCATGATTCGGTCTCCACGGTTGAAGGAGAACATTGCCCACAGTGACTTATTCCAACCACCAGGTCGTTCTTCGCCTGCCCTGGTGGCACCTCTGTCTCTTACCCGTACCGATTCGATGACATCCCGAGAATCTCGTGATAGCAACAGAGACGAAACTCCTCGGATAGCGCCCCGGTCTCACTTCAAGGGACTTTCGGTCTCAAATATTCCAACACTTAAGCCAAGAGGTGCCGACTCTCGACCTAATAGCCCAACGCGTGTAGCGGGTCAACGACTCCGCTTGCAATCACCACAGCGACTGCGCGAACGCATGCAGAGCGAGAAGCAGGCCGCTGCCGAAGTCGATGCTTCTCTGAAATCAGAGCTAACAAAGATTACGGAGGATATGGCGCGTGTTGGAAATAGTGCGGTAGGCGGAGGTCGGCATAATACTCCAGAATTTCGTCGCCTAGCTGCTGCTGTTCGCAATATGGAGGAGCAAGTACCATCAGCTGTCAGTGATGTTTCAGATCGATATGAAGCTTTGCTTCGGGATCTAGACAACACCCTGCGTGCCCATGAAGCCAAGGTGCGCGAGATTGATGACCTATACCAAAAGACGGCACTAGAAAACAAGGCGTTGTACGACCGGTTCAACATGGAGTTGGTCAAGATCGTTAAAGCCGTTAAGGGCAAGGGACGCGAGGATAAGGAAGAGCTGTTGGGTATGATGACAACCCAAGGCGAGGAAGTGACTAAGTTAAAGAAGGACAATCTCAAACTCAAGAGAGAAGTTGCAAGTTTGAGAGCTGCCGTCAAGGGCCTTGACCTCCAAGTCCCTAGCCAACCTCCGGGCTAAAACATTATAGCATATCTGCAGGAGAGGAAGGAAACGTACATGTATCAATATATAATAATTAGCACTAGTATTGATCTAGGATGCATTTAAGGATATCCACATCGTAGCAAGGCCATAAACATTGTGCAGAAAGAACTACGGGCTACACGGCAGCATTTGCTTGTTCGATCCAGCATTCGAAGAATAACGGGCCGGCTGCCACAGACCTAATTGGAGTTGTGGTGTTGCCTTGTTGGGAGCCAGATGCCAGGCCGGATATCTCAGATGGGACCCATGGTTGAGGATGCTGTTATAAGAGAGTCAATATAAACGGTATTACGGTTTTTTTTTCAAGCACGAGATCTGCTTACTTTGAGAGGTGCCGGAACGACGTCCTTTATCTCAACGGCTATAGTGAATGTAGCGCCTTCACCCAGAGGTTCTAAGCCATTGGCAGCATGTGATATGCGCTGTAAAGCGCCTCGTAGTTGCTCATCGACATCCACCCAGTTAAGCTGTGACGCAATGATATCTTCTTCAATTGCAGCATCTTGGGCGGTAGGATCGGATGGGTCACCAAGATTCAAACCATTCTCTGCAACAGTTGGGTTTGCAATAGAAGTATCGTTGGGTGTAGGCGAAGCGATAGGGAAGATGGGAAACATGCTGGTATTGAAGACCCAACGTTCAGCAACGGGTGGTGTTATCGGAGAGCCGGGGTTCGGTTTATTATGGGTGGACGACTTTAGGATAGACTTCTTAGGCACAGAAGTTGGGCCACTGGTGGTATTTGGAGCGGTAGAATCCGCTTTGGTTGTGGTAGTGACTGTGATAGTCGGCTTTGGTTGTGGAGGCGGTGAATATATTACGAGCACTGCTCGTTGAACGGAGCCTACACGGATCTGGTCTTTGATGGCATCTACGGCAGATCGGATCCACGAGATCACGGATGGATGACGAGATTGATAAACGACGGCCCCAAAGGCCCGTGCCGTCAGGAATGTGCGCCGTGGATAGAGACCACGATGATAGAGAAGGGTGTGTATGGCAATTGTTAAGAAGTCCGACCATGCAGAGAGTAGAGCATTGGCCACAGGGAGGCTTATTGGAACGCCGTCTTCTCCTTGATATCTGTCCATTGTCTTAGTACTCTGTCTTGTCTTTATTTTTATTTTTTATTTTTTTTGGTTCTGGCTCTACCGGTTAACCCCAAAGTGTTTGATATCAGGATAAGTTAGTTGCTTGAACGCGCGCGGGATTGGCAAAACCCCGCCAAAACACCAGATGCACACGATGTCACGTGGCAAAGCTAGCAATCCTAAAATGGCGGCCCCACCTGACTGGCAGCTGGTTCTTGTTATTGGTAAGCTTTGGGGTTCTTCGGTAGGCAACCTTTGTAGGCCATGACGGCATTTACGGTCCTTGATTCTGTACATGCACCCCATTTTAGCAGATTTATTGTAGTCAAACTTCGTCGAGAACTTGTCTTTTCTTTCTAGGACTATCAACTCATCTTTTACATTGAATTCAATCTGCATCAGCTCCTGCACTAAAGTGACAAAGCCACTTGTTTTGCTTGCACAGCACTATTCCATCAGGCTACAATAACCTTGAGATCAAAGTATCAGCCAAAATCAATATTTTTCACATTACAGCCTCAACACTCTAAAAGTCAGCAACATGACCACCAATAATATAGCTCGTCGCAGTCTTGTTTTACAAGCCATGGCGGAGGCTCTGCCAACGCACGCCAAGGACGATACAACATCAGATCTAAGTTCATCGTATGAGGTCGTCGGGCTACTCGTACACGCTTTCTTCGCCACGCTCGGATTCCAACTCGTAGGTTTTGATGAGGATAAAAAGAACGGTAAGATTATCAAAATTGCTTATTCACACAGGGCTTGGTACTAACTATACTCTTCATTACAGAAGCAGAGTGCACATCTCTTGCCCCGCGGCTATCTCCAAAATGGAATGCTTCCTTTGGCTCGCACACGTTTGTGTATAAACGCAAGGAGAGTGCAGCAAACTTCGTCGTACGGGTAGATCGTATGGGTTCGAAGCTGGAGGTCCGCGGTCTAGGTGTTGGCGACGAAACTGTATACCGAGTTGAAGCGGGCGCAGCAAAAGATATTGTGCGCAACGCCAGTCTACCATTCCGCATGGAGATCGACGCCGATAGCGAACAGAAAAGTCGTGGCTATCTTGTAGATAAGCTACAGGGTTTATTTGTGTCTGACGCGGCGCTTGATGGTAAGTAACCTATCAACATTTTATGAGAGAAGGGTGTTGTTTCACATGTGTTTGTCCCGGGGCACAGTTATTTCTACCACAGCGCCTCATACTACGTCAATACTTGCCCTTAGCCAGTCAGTAGCCACTCTCTTGGTGATTCTCAAGTTTTATAGTATTGCTGTAAATACCTATCAAGAATCACTAGGCAATGCTTTATGGCAAAATGTTGCTGTTTTACCCCGGTTACCCTTCTAGGTGGTAGTCTACAGGGTGAAATGAGTAATCAGGGCTAGCGCTCAGCCGGCTAAATATGCATGTTTGCTTTTAGTTGTGTGTCAACCCGTGTGCTTGAGTTTTATAAGACTAGGCGGCAATTTGACGTTGAGATGTGTCCCAGGGATATATGCATTAAGAGGCGCAACCTCTCTTCTTGGTGAACATGATGTGCTAACTCTGAAACCTACTCAACTCAGACCTCCTCGATAAGTTACAAGGAAATATTATACAAAACCTGGCCTCGAAACCACATAGTGGCAACGACGACGAACTTCCACCAATTACCGCAGAAAGACCTCCAGCCGACGCAATTCTGCCACAAGAACCACAAGCCCCGTTTGCACCTATCGAGCCACCAGCACGGCCTAGCCCATATCCAGCGCCAGATGTCTTGGATCAGCCGCGTAATGTTCCACGGCCCGTACCAGCTGGTGAACCAGCACCACCAGGTTTCGATGACGAGCACGAGATTCAAGGTCCTCTAAGGCCTTTGGCCCAGCAGGGGGAAAGTGGTCTAAGAAGTGGACTTGGTGGAGCTGTGGGCGGTATAGGACTAGGTCATGACGACTTACATGCTCCCGGGTTAGGCCCACGTGACCCGCTAGGACAGTCATTTGTCCCAGGTGGCATGTCTAGGGGAGGAAGACAGAGTGGACCCCGTGGCATGTACCCAACACTTGATGAGCTCGTTTATCCAGGCCAAAGTGATGAGTTTAGCGGGTCAGGCAACGATGGGTTGTTCAACCCTCAGGCGCCCCCAGGTGCACGATGGGATCCTACAGGACCTGGTGGACGTCCGGGACGCAACAACAGAGGCTTTGGTGGTGGCAACAATGGAAGGTTTAACAATGGCGGGTTTGGTGGTGGTTTTGGGGGCTTCGGAGGTGGAATTATTTGAAACAGGAGCCATAAATTCACGGGAAGCTAAGACTGAAGTTGTAGCATGTGTACTAATGTAATAACATGTATTATTTACAGAGTGGGTAAATTGAGAAGATATAACCGAACTATAGGGGGGGGGGGATAGCAAAGCGTTGTGATGCTTCTATATTTTACACAGTGAGACTAGCATAATGTGCTGGATGATGTATGAATGAACAGGTGTATGGAATACAAAAGATATGAAATGGGTTAAATATAGTATATACATGAAATAGAAAGAGACACATCTGCCTGACCCAAAGCAGAGCAGAAGTAGAACAAAAGAAACGAAAAGATGTAACGAAGCCCGTTAACAGTTAATGTGCCGAGAGTGAGGTAGTAATGATAAGTATATGCAAATATCAAGTTAAACAAAAGGAAACAAAAGGATGGGGACAAAGTAGGCGGCTTAGCGCTTCTCGTCAGAAGTCTCGGTTCCACTAGTGAGTGACTCCTGAGCACGATCATGATCGCGGATAAAGAATGCCAAGAAGACGATGCAGACTACAACGCCGATAGAGGCCAACACGATGCCCAGGTATAGGGCAGCGCGGTAGCCAAGTAGCAAGTCCTCTTCAGTGGCGCCTCCGTGGTTAGCCTGGACCTCCACTGAACCAGCAAAGCCCACGCCTAGCGAGATACCGTAGTTGACAACGGTGTTGACCAGGCTAGCAGCAACGCCCTGGTTCTTGCGTGACACGGAGTTGGACATAATCAGTGTAGAGGCGGGGAAGGACATGTCCATTCCAAAGGGGATGACCATGACAGAGATGAAGACTTGACCCCAGTAGGTCTGGTGGACGGGCACGGTGGCAGTCAGGACATCACCGACCAGGAAGGACATAAGCGCAATCAACATGATCAGCGGAGGTGGGACGCCAAGGGGACCGAGGAACCAGCCGGTAGTGATGGAGGCTAGAATACCCAGGGGCACTAGAGGAATCATCCAGATGGCGGTGGTCAGAGGAGACAGGTGACGCAGCTCCTCGAGAATTTGGATAAGATACATACTCCAGATACCAAATGTAGCCCAGCCAAGCATCAGACTTCCCAGAACAAAACCGACGTTGCGGCTCATGATCTCCATGGGGATCAGTGGCGCAATAGCTACCTTCATCTCGAAGTATATGAAGCCGATGAACATACCAATTCCTAGTATCATTGGAATCAAAACCTCGGCTGAGCCCCAGCCAACAGTTGGCGCCTGGTTCAGGGCGAAGTTGAAGATCACCAGCGATGTAATGCCGGTGACGGCGCCCACCAGGTCGAGATCGGTGACACACGACTTTAGCGTGATGACTGTGGTCACGTGGTCGCGTGGAAGCACGTAGACGGCCATGACGGTAAGCACGGTCAACACGATGGCCATGCTGTAGTAGGTCCACTCCCAGCTAGCATATTCGTTGAAAAGACCGGCGAAGATGGCGCTGATGATGGCACCGCAAGGCGCTGAAGCACCGAATAATGAGAAGGCCATGGCCTTGCGTGGGCCAGGTGGGTAGGCGGAACCGAGAAGCGCTAGAGCGTTTGGCAGGGAGAAGGCCGGGCCCATACCCTGCATGACTCGTGAGAATACAAAGAGAATGAAGCTGGAGTGAGACGAAAAACCGCAGATGGCCGTCCACAGGGCAAACCAGGCCAGACCGTAGATAACGGTACGTGCGTGGCCGAATATATCACCGACACGACCGGAAACGATGATGAAGGTACCGACGGTTAGCGAGTAGCCAGCCACAAGCCAAGCGAGATCACCGGGACTGCTGACGCCAAAGTGGTTGCCAATAACACGCAGTTGGATAAGAGTGTTCATCAAGCCGGCCTCTATAAAGACGGTATTAGCATTCTACTTCTATGGAACTGGCATGGTTCATCCACATAATATGTTAAAGAGCAAGAAAACTTACGAGTACAGAATTGCGTCAGGCATGTAACTAGGACAAACATGACTTGGCGCGGCTTTGACATCTTGTCGATGAGCCATACAGAATCATCGGTAGTGGGAGCCTGGGCGTTTTCCTCGTCGGAATCATAAGCGCCTCCACGGCCAGTGTGCTAGTAGGCGAGAACTGTACCGCGCGGACACTCACGCGCTTATCGTCCAGGTCGACTTTGATATCGTCTGCTGGTCGGCCACGAGAGCGGCTCTCGTAGTATGGATCACTCTGGAGAGTAGACACGAAAGCGGCAGCCGGCGCGGCAGAGACTCTGGAGTTGGCATTGGCCATGTTGGCTGTTGCTATGGCAAGTGGTTGGCGGTTCTGGTCTTGCACATTGATAACGATGTTGGGCATGTTCTCGGGAGTAATTGCAGCGCCGCCCTCGGGCTGATCAATGGTGATCTGGATGTTGATTGTTTGCGGAGCCATGGTGGGCAAAACAAGATACAGCGGTTTTGATGCGGTGATATAGAATTCGCTAGTGGGGCGACTATATTATGAGAAAAGCCACAGGCTCTTCTGGAAAGCAGTTATACAGGCAGCTATCGAAGTAGTAGCCAAGATATAACCAGAACAAGATGTAGATGTAGATGTAAGCCGAAAGGTTGTGTCAACGTTGTAAGGTGTGTTGTATAGTATGCGATGGGCTGGTTAGGGTTAGCTCCGTAGAAGATGACTGGCTACAAGAGACTATGAAGTGTGTGACGGTTCTAGACCGAAATGAAGTAGAAAGAAATAATACAATAAGGATATAAGAAGAAGAGAAATATCAAGAAAGCGATAGGACAGGTGCAAAGCAGAAATGAAGGCGAGCAAGCTCGACTGAAAATAAAACAAACCACTGAAGAAAAGAAAAGAATAATAAAACTACTAGATCAATATAGTAGATAGATCCTGAAGTAGAAAGAGGGAGGAAGACGAAAAGTTAAGAAAAAAAGAAAGCGGAGTCTAGCGTTGAGTTATAAGTTGTGAGAAAGCAACAGATTAGGCAATTGCCGAACTAATAGCAACAAACGAGAAGAAACAGAGCGATTGCCGTTTTGGGACCTACGCCGGGGGTAAGTTGACTCTTATTTTTTTCTTCACTTATCTGGCGCTTTATATTTTTTCTTGTGTTATAGCTTGTTTGAGCAAAGGCAAGGGTTCCGATGAATGCCTGTGAAGATGTGTTCTATTCTATCTTACAAGATCGGCAGGATCTGAAGGGGTTATGAAGAGCAGATGGGAAAATAGAAAGATAGAGGCGGAAATGAAGTTTTAAGTAAAATCAAGATACCAAGACTTTCTTGTCTAGATCTTGGTCAGATCAAGTTCGAGCCAAGAGATGATATCAGAGGAATATCACAGGGAGCGAAATCTGAAGCGGATTTATTCTTTGGATTTCTCGAGGGCTCAACTTGTTAAAGATTCTGCCAGTAGCAAGGGCGGGGGACACGAAAGTGATTTCAGATCTGAGAAACTAAATAAGCTAATATACTGAGTAGGTAGCAGTTTCCCGGATTCTGGACGGGATGGTGGGCACCCTCCTTATATTGCCAATTCAAACCTAGTTCAAACGCCAAACACATTCCTTCCAGCCGGGATATTGGCTGCAAAATGAAACAGCAGAACACTCTTATTCGTTATAACATAGAGATTATTTCATCCTCTTCTTCTCTAGGCATTCGCAACGGTCAACAAACGGACCGGTTTAGTTTGTGGTTGTGTAGCTTGTGACCCAAGCAGGTCTATAATATTGTCTAGTTTTCTTGTATATTATCTCCGTGTATCTGCACGAAGAAGTGCTTACAAGTTGCTTAATCAGTGTCGTTTCTTAGGCGTCTCCTAAAGTCTGTACTTGGCTATAAATGTGTGATATATCTACGTATGTGGCCGAGCCGATCTGAGGGAGGGCAAGACGGAGAGTTTATGGACTCTTGTTGTCAGCGTCTATTGGTTCTGACAATATCTAAGAATTCGTAAGTCATTATAAAACCGATTTCATCAGCATGCCAGTCTCCTCTGCTTTGTCATTCTAAGCTATCTTTAGTGAGCAAATAATAAAAGTAATAGTAGCACCGATCGATGATGCATCAAGACTGAGTAAGTCTGAGGGCTGTTGGTCCACGCTTGCAGTTTGCCGCGTAACAAGAAATTTATCTTATCTTTTGTGTTTGTATACCATGACCATGATTCTATATGTGTAATGTTTCCCAAGGTCTAACTCTGAAGTTTGTTGTGTGAATTCGGCGCTGACAACTTCAGTTTTTCGTTATCCTTCTTCCAGGGATTATAGAGAAAGAAAAAAGAAAGACGAAATCTCCCTAGAAAATGCTTAGCGGCAAATCCCTGCCTACACAGACTTCACGGGCCTGCTTTCTTAGTCAAAGCCTGGCAGCTAAGCCTAAAGAGATGAAGCAAAAAGCACAATGTTTGCCGCGTCCAGTTTAACGCTGTCCAGTTTAGTTTCTGTTCTTTCTGTTGCCTTTTTCTATCGAGTAAACTCTATTCTTGTACAAAGCCAGCAAATGAATGTCACTTTCTCCGTCGTCGACATGCAGGGGCACAGTAGCAACGCCGTAACAAATAAAGGGTTGCAGTTAACGAAAAGCGGATGCAGGTAGTCAGTTATCTTGGGACGCCACATATCTTCACAGTTCTATCCCAATCTAGACAGTCAGTCCAGAAAGAACAACAGACTTGTCGTTGTCTAACTATTCCATTACTTCATCTACTTATTCCCGCTGGCTGATTCCCATCGGCCGGCCGGCTGCTCTGTAGAACAACATCCGATCTCCTGCAGGTAGACCACTCGACCAGGGAGAAAGATGGCCCTTACAAGTAAACGCCGAAGCAGGCATCGTCATCCATAGGCCAACAGTATTGACTAGGTTGATTGCTCCTCGAAGAGAACTCTAGAATGGAGGTAAAAGATATCTGGCTGTATATCAACGTCGCTTATTCGGGTTTCGCGTCTTGCTAGGCGAGCAAAACACAATAAAGAATAATGAATACCCCTCCTCGTCCATGCATATATTGTAGCACAGCTACTGACATGATTCCTAATGGCTTTCTAAGAGGCTTCCTTGCTAGCGGTACCTGTTCCGCTTTCGGTGGTGCTCTAACATCTTGGTCATAGCCTAACAAGAAAGATAGTAGACGATCTTTGAATTAATTTTTTTTTTTTTCATTCAATTTTATTAAGGTGGAAATGGAGCTATAGCAGCTATGTAGCACCTCGGTTATCCCTAAGATACACGGCCCTGAACTAATTCTAGTATACAATGTAAGGTGAAGGACAACCTAACTTCTCAAACAGTGACAGGCCACTGAGATACAGAACATTTGTTATGGTTTCGTTTATATGTCTATTCCTGCGCATTTCAACTTC